>LOND01028787.1:0-21990 GCA_014220965.1 Paragonimus kellicotti | reverse complement strand
AAATATGAAGACCCCAACTACTCCATCGAGCAAAATGGGTATGTGTTGCCTGCCTAACTGGTGTCCTCGTGCTTACTCGAATCGCTGGTTGGAAACGCTATCCGAGATGGCAGTGTGCCGCGTTCAATGATGTACCTGCATTCGTACCATTTCAAGTTCTTCCGTTTAGCCTTTTTTTAAACAATTTTCAACCTTCTTAGTAACGTTTTCTTCTAGGATATTCCACGTCACTGTTGAGGTGAGCGGCAGCCCGAGCCACAGTACCTTTTGGTCAGGCTCATGGCTGATTATGATGATGACCTCTAGAGTATTCGAAATGATAATCTCACTGGGTCCTCAGCGAGAAGAGCGTCGGGTAACTTTTACATTCTATGCTGTATTCGCCTTTATATGCTCTGTCGATATCTGACTCTCAAGGTGACGTTTTCGGCCAGTGATCAGCGTGAATTGTGGCTTTCAGCATAGGGATGCAGCGCTACGCAACACGCCAAATCCGGGATTAGTCGCTTACTAGTTTTTCTTTGCGGTGAGTAGGTCGAGGTGGCCGATTAAGTGGTTTTGGAAGTCACTCAAACCGACGCCGTTAGATACTTTTTATGAGATTACGTTAGATCTCTGGTGAATGCTGGAAGATGATTGAACTAACTGATGATGATGATGAACTAACTGAAAACAAACGTTATTGAAAAATGCAAGCGGATACCACAGGCATCCTTCACGAACGCGTAAGAATCGCAATCGAAAAGGACGTCGTCATGCAAACAGCAGCGGACGCAATTCGTACACCTCGTTTGGAGCTCATTAGATTGACAGCATGACAGTTTTCTTCCCTTGGGCTACTGGATCTTAATTCGGTTGATTTGCCGACTTTTCAACTCTGAACGTATGGACAGTTAAGAGGTCCTACCAACTAGTTAGATCGAGTGATCTTAGCGGTCACCCAGGGAGTCCACCAGTGCGATGAAAACTTATCCTCCAGATAGTCTCGGATTAGGCTTGCATTATACGTCTGAAACTGCAATAAGCACCGTTCCTTGGGAACTCTCATTTCTAAGAGTTATATATCGATATCACCCTGAAGGCTGATCGTGTGGCTTGGTAAATAAAGAAAGTTACGGAAATGGAGACCGCTTTTGTTTCATGGAGCACTGTTCGAGCTGATCCGTGCTACTGGTCCCAGGCGACCGTCTGTCAGTGAAGCTATCAGCGAGGCAGATGGCACACTAATCTATAATAAGTCCAGAAGGTTAGAGCGTTGGGCGGAACACTTTGAGGGTCAATTTAGCTGGCCTCCTGCTTCTACCGTGTTGCCGCCACAAACTTGTGATGTAGCACCCTGGTCGGTAGATTTGGAACCACCCACTGAGACTGAGGTTCGCAATTGCCTTTCGGCTCTTAATCGTAATAGGGCTGCTGGCCCAGATGATCTCGTGCCGGCACTTTTCAAAGAAGGTGGAGAGGCGTTAGTAGAGGCATTGACTCAGTTGTTTCAACTTGTGTGGACGACGGAGACCATCCCTCCGTGCTGGGGTCACTCGATAATAGTTCCCATATTTAAGAAAGGTATCGGGGCTCTTGCGAAAACCATAGAGGGATTAGTTTGACCCAGTCATTTCTAGGGTTCTGCATCCATTATACTTCGTCGACTCACTGCAGTTCGGGAGTAAACATTAGGGAAGAACAGGCAGGGTTTCGCCCTGGGCGGGTTGTATAGATCACATTTTTACTCTTCGTCAAATTCTGGAGCAGCGTCATGTGTACCGCCGGCCAATTATTTCTCGACTATGAGAGTGCGTTAGATTGGGTGGACCCACCTATACTTTTAGGTTCGCTTAAACACGACCAAGTATGTGAACATACTGTCGGCGCTTTATTCCCATACTTCAGCTCAGGTTAGGGTTTACGGTGAACTGTCTGACAGTTTCAGCACCAGGAGCGGCGTACGTCAAGGCTGTCCCCTTTCACCATTTTTGTTCAATTTCGTCATAGATGAAATAATGGAGGACTGTCTGCGGCACTCAAATGATGCCGGCGTGGACCTCCTACCTGGTGAAAGACTGACTGATCTTGATTATGCTGACGACAAGGTGTTGCTGTTTGACACTTTCCAAGCAGCACAAACAATGCTAGACGCTATTTCGCGTTCTGCTAAATACTTCGGAATGCGCTTTGCAGCCTCAAAATGCAAAGTGCTTCTGCAAGATTGCTGTGATTACGTAGATTTAATGTTAGATAATGAAGTCATGGAGATTGTTGACCGGTTTGTGTACCTGGGAAGCTGCATCAGCGGCGGCGGAGGTGTAGGGAATGAAATAGAAGCGCGTATCTCTAAGGCTAGGGCGGTGTTCGCTAATCTGAGGCACCTATGGCGACAGAGGTATTTCCCTAAAGCTTAAGGGTCGCGTATATCAGACAACAGTGAGGGCTGTATTACTTTACGGCAGCGAAACGTGGCCGCTCAGGCCGTAATTACAGTACGGGCCTAACAGCGCAAGCCTTGTAACCATCACACGCTTGAGTCTTATAATTTACTTGAACAGCAGACAGTCTGATTCGCGGTCAAGTACATCATGTGAACACGCTACATCTCAAATAATTTGACGGCCATGCCAGACGAAATGCTCCATAAAGCAGTTGACTCACACATTAACACAATCATTGTCGTCAAAGACAACTTGCATACTGTGGCTTTAAAGCTCATCGTGAAGTATTTAGTAGAGTGCGAGATAGCGTCTAGCATTGTCCATGCTGTGTGGTAGTTATCGAACAACACCTTGTCGTCAGCATAATCAAGATCAGTCAGTCTTTCACCAGGTAGGAGGTCCACGCCGGCATCTTGTGAGTGCCGCAGACAGTCCTCCATTATTTCGTCTATGACGAAATTGAACAAAAATGGTGAAAGGGGACAGCCTTGACGTACGCCGCTCCTGGTGCTGAAACTGTCAGACAGTTTATTGTGGACTCTAATCTGGACTGAACTATAGGAGTAAATCGCCGACAGTGTGCTTACACCTCTGGGTTTTGGCGACTGTGAAAGTACAGCGCTGCCCACTGAATAGGACGCACTCTTATAGTCATGAAAAACGGCCGGCAGTACGTATGACACTGCTACAGAATTTAGCGAAGAATAAAAATCTGATCACTACATTGTAAGATATTTGCACCAAATCTAGTACGAATGAAGTGGAACAGTTTGGGCATCGTGTTAATGTGATTTCGATTACAACACTCCTGAGGAAGGCCACCCGAGGTGGTTGAAACGTAGAGTATTACAACTTGCTCATAACGTTGTGTTCTCAATCGATTTATTGACCAATACAGCCTTTCCCAGGACGAAACCCTGCATGTTATTCCGCAGTGTCTGCCTCGAGCGGCAATGAACCGACGAAGTATAATGGACACCAAAACTCTAGTTATGATTGGGGTCAGGCTAATTCTCTTGAGGTTTTGACGAGACCCGGACACCTTTCTTCAATATTGGAACTATTATCGGTAGAACCCAGCACAGAGGGATGTCCTCTGTTGTCCACACGAGTTGAAATAACCATTAAAAAGCCCACGCATATCCCGATTCCTGATTCACCAATATTTACTGTGTCCAATGTCACTTCGGACAACTAGGCCCATGCGAGATAGGGACATGAGCACACCACTTTCTTTTGCTGCGTGACCTGATCAAGGCCCGTACACTGAAATAAACGCATCGATGCGTCTGTGTAAAAGTAAAGATACGCAGCTAATAACGTGACTTTGCAAATAGGAAGCACGTTGCTAGTCTGACTCCACAGAATGTTAGAAACGGCAGTCCACGCAGCAGGGTTGTGAGTCGGGGTGTAGTTTAAGCTCTATGTCAGTGACGTTCGAATCTGTTTACTGTAACACCCGAGTACATGGCTACTGAAACTTGTAGGGGAAGCGTTGCGTCTGGTCGATTGAACTAACTGATACGAACAAGCCTCGCGCCTGTGCCAGTCGTCGATCCAGCTAACCCGCTCGGCCAGAACAGTCGGGCTAGAAACCAGGCGATTAAATTCGGAGGGTGTGGACTAGGCTAACAATGTTGCTCAAAGGGAAACAAGTGTGTATTGTGTTCCGTCAACAACCAACTATACGATTCACACCAATCACAATAATAACAGACGTATTGTAACCCTCAATTTAAATGCGAGAAAACAATGTGTCTAAGACGAAAAGGAAAACTCTTGGAAACTCTTATTGACGATTACCATTTAGATATTGTACGCGTAGTACAGTCGAAGGAAGACAGAGTTAGAGTATGTTCCCCAGCCCTGGTGTTCACAGTCAGATTTACCAATCTCATCATTATCATCATAGACAGTAATACATCAGTGGTTCACACTGATGCTTGACTGCCACACAACCACGAGAAGAAAAAACTTATATAGGAAGAAAGAAGAAAACAGAGGAGGGGAAGTGGACCTAACTACTAAAAATAGCTACGTCTATATTCAAACATACAACATCAAGGCGCCTACACCTTGCAAACAAACAACCGAGCTGTGAGTGAAAGTAAGGCGTCATCAGCAAGACAGCTTCCTTACGGCTTTCACTGCCCCGCATCATTAAGTGCACTCACTTCACAGACAACTCGGCCAAACAACGACAACATTCACGTCAATGAACTCCGATTAGCCGCCATCTCACCTAACGTATCAAGCCACCGACTCTGTGAGTCGCCATGGCCCCAGCCCGGGAGTCGAACCCGATCTGCGGTAGCCAACCCCTCCCGTGAACGATTTCGTTTGTCAGGTCACCATCTGTCCACTACGCACTTTGCGCCAGTCGGCTGCAGCGTCGGCATACGCATATATATGCACATAATCATTTTTAGCTTCTAGCCGTTGGTTCTGACAATGGAAAGTAGTCCACGATATGACTGTATTAACGAGTAACTCCCAAACATTCTAAGCAACGGAAATGATCATTTTAAAGGTTCCGTACAGATGGAATTTTACGGTGCATATGTTCTATGTGAGCAGATTCGACAGACTGATACCATCTTATCTTCTCTGTAACAAAATTAACGTAAAATCTTTATCTATGTTGGCTTGTGCACGATCTCTGTTCCTTACAAGGTCAAGTACTAATCACAACGGAATTCTTATCTGAACAATCCAAGATAGAAAGTAATCAGCGACCGTGTGTGGAACACTCGAGGGGAACGTGAATATATAAACTTCACATGTCCCCAAACCGAGGATATAAAGTCCACCGCATGCACAGTTTGACATACATACGGAATGATTTCGAGCTAATCAGTGCAATAAGTTTTGTTAAGACATCTACGACTTAGGAGGCTTGATTCCATTTATTTTTTCTCCACAGTTAAGTCGAATCCACATGGAACTGCGCTTGCGAACGCATGGTATGTGAAAGGTAGTCGAATAATGTTACGAGCCATATCGATAAGGAGTTGAGAAACGTGATTCTGTGTATAGAACCAAGTCAGGGTAAAGGATGAAATGGAGAGAAAAGGAATTACCTCAGTTCGGTCGAAGTCACTGCAGTGATAGCTTGTTTGCACTTGGTAAAAATGGATCGACAGTCCTGTTCCATCTCGACACTCATCCAAGTTTCGTTATCTGCATCTGCACGACTATACAAGAGCGGTCCAGCGATGTAGGGTGCATCTCTGTGAATCAATATGGTGAAATGGACGCACGTTTAGAAAAATGCATAAGATCGAGGTAGTGACAGTCGTCACCTTACGTGCCAAGTATAGAATTAAGGTGACAACCTGAAAGTTATTTCGACAAGAGACTCTTACTTTTGTTCTTCGAACGGACAAACGCACCCCGCAATCCATGGTCGTTCGTTTGTAAATGGGAAATTGCATTTTGGACGAGCTCATTAGGTTGATTTGTTTTAACACTTGATAACCTTTGGTTGTCCACGGCGTGTCAACATCCGACAAACAATTTGAAGAAATATTACTACAATTCACTATCTTCGACGTCATAATCTGTAGAACAGTAAAAACCTTCGTGATCACGTTTTGTCATCGGGAAATCAGACCGAACTGGGGTTACTGAACAAACTGCCCGGATGATAGAACAGAGCATAGCAATCCGGGCCACCTGATCCTTGACCAGAGTCGAACTGTCAACGTGTCCGGACAGCACCCTCGCATTCCCTGAAACTGTCTCGTGTTTTGATATCAGATTACGTTGCCCCGAAAGCTTCCCTGACATTGCCCTACATCTACAGAGCGGACTATAGTGACACAGAAATTGGAAACAAAAACATTCTATTACAGTCCCAACACATTGTGAGAGCCTACACTAACAGGCTTCTTAATCGAGTCGGGTCAACGAATTCTGACTGTACACCACCGGATAGTGGGTGCGCACACTGTCTGAGTACCATAGTTCTGTCGCTCCAGCGTGCTCCGGCCACCGTGGCTCACTAGTGTCCGCGGACTCAGCTTGGTTGGTAAGGCTGTCAGTGAGGAGCCTAATAGGATATTTTCCTTTCAACTGTTTACCCCACTTTGTGGACGTGAGGCAATATCAGGGAGACTTCTCAGTGCACGCAAAAGTGATGCTGGGATATTCAAGTGCCAGTCGAACATCGGGAAGAAGTACAGATTCCACAAAATTCTTGACGTGAGTAGCTTCATTGAACCTAGTGACAAGAAAGCTGTATAGAGACTCCATAGTCTTGAGCAGCTCGCGTCAAAGAAATTTGATTTATGAACCCCAAAAGGTGGAGACTCAGCAGTGAACATGACACGTTCAGCAACAAGATTTAGAAAAGTGACCTGCAACAGCTGGGATAAAAACGGACCCGCAAGTTTGTAAATTGAATGATATGCAAACAGAGTGACAAGAGGGGTTACACTCTTGTGCACTCAGTCCACGAATCCGGTCCAGAGTAGATTTAGAATTACTTAGGATTCCGGTGGAGTAAGGGATCACTGACAAATTGTACGTTCGGGTGCGAACATGCAGAAGTCTACATATGAATCTTCTTAAATGATAGAATAGAGTGGGAGTAACTTGGGAACAGAGTGTGACTGTAAACCGTATGGAGTTTGTCCTGAACTTCGTGTATGCTTTTAAATGGGACTCATTAATAACGCTGATGAAGTATGTGCCTGTATCACCGCGACATCAGACCAGAAATATATAAGCTTGAGATATTTCTTCAAAATGCCAAGGGAGCAGCATAACAAATGGGGAAGTGGACAGACGCCAATAAATCTGGAAATGAGATGACAAATGACAGAAAAACATAACTGGTGTGGAAAGATCGGTGCATATTTTGTCATAACGTAACTCTTAAGTGGTTGAATCATCGTTTGAGATTGGATACTCTGAAGATGTATTATCATGTTGCTGGTGGCGGCTGCCGTTAAAGAGTGAAAAAGAACATTCACACATCTTGTGGTATTTACAGATAGGTGACGATCGCCTTGGGCTGGAAGTACTGGAAAGGGGTATCTCGAAAACGAAATCGTTGATGTGCCTAAAGAGCGCGATCGTTTCTGGTGATAAGTAACAACAGAAAAGGCGACAAGACAGTCCATCGAGGTACATCAGGGTTAGCTGTCGTATAGAAGGACATAGAGTTGTTGAACCACGTGCACTGTGTTCTGTTGGTGAGACAATCACCTAGTAGATTGATTAAACTTGACTGGATACGGTAACCCTGTAAGAGTTGATAAAATTTACGTCGTACCGTATTGCTCGGTAATCAACGCCAATTCCGAGAGGTCTATTCATGCCTAACTAAACTACTTGAAGCCGGAGAGTAATGGACGAAAGCCGCTGATGAGAATGAATGGGCAGATGGTATCTTTCCGGATTTTTCTAAAGCCTCTGATAGAGATATTTATGTGGCTCACAGACTACCTGAAAAACCAGTACTTTAGTTTGAAGCTTAATAACATACTCGCTGATTGGTATTCTGCAACTGAAGGTTTACATCGGATTTCTAGTCCAAGCTTGTTATTATTCTTGGTACTTGTCCTTGAGCTACTGCAGCTGGTAATTTCACAGATAACGTTATGCACAGGCAAAACGAAAATATAGCTAGTAGTAGAAGGCAGTAATGAGAGAAGGGTGATCCTGACAGTTTGCATCGCTGGGCCACAGTGCACTTGCTTTCATTTAACTCCTCTACAAGTAGACACTGATGCATACTGGGTCGCTCGTCACGCGCTGTTTACGTTTCAGGAGGGAAAAAGCTGGGTATCACTGTCCTTAAGCGATATTTAGGATCACAGTCTGTTTCCTGATTGCGTCTCGCTGACGAAGAAAGTTAACATTACTCTCGGGATACCAACTTACTCGTCCCCCAGACATCATTTAAGCTTGCCACCTTGAATGTTCGAACACTTATGTAAATAGGTCAACAGGACAGCTCTTACACGTACTTTGGAGATCCTCGTCATCGATATCTGTTGTCTTGCTGAAACATGGCCTCAGGATTTTAACTCAGTCAGTCGCCTCACCATGCGGGTACACTGTGCGCTTGTCTGGAGATCTTACGACTCAAACCACTGGCCAAGCTGTCATTGGGATTGCCCTAAGTGCATAAGCAGAGAAGGCGCTTTTTGTCTTTAGCGTTGTGCGCCCAAGTAGGCGCTGTTTGATTGGATTCCCGTTATCAGCCGCTTTTGCGCTGTCAGACTCGAAGGTACGGTTAAAGCATCGAGAGGCGCCCATCACAAACACTGTCTGTTTGTTGTTGCGGCATATGACCCACATAGACTGTAGTCCAGACGCAGTTAAAGATGATTTTTACCACCAGCTCACTAACCTTCTGCACACTGCGCGGCGCACGGACATTACAATACCGGCTGGAGACTTGAACAATAAGCAGATTAGGCACTGATGAACGTGACTTAGATGGCCTGCACTCTTACCGTACCCATCGAACACACGACTGTGAAAGTTTGTTGTAGCTTTGTGCTGATTATCGTGCGCTGGGCTAACGAATCGAGAAAATCAGAACAACAACAGTCTGGGTGGCAATAAGCAATCCAGACTTAGTGGAAAAACAGCACCTTCTTCACAAAGGAACAATAGTAGTTACGATTGGTGTTAGGAGACGAGCATCCTCTGATTTGATTGGCCAGTTCGTTGCTACGTTCCACGACCTTCGCATCGAGGAGCTCAGTTGTTTGAATCTGACAGGCGTTTAAACAGCAACTGATCGCCGTTTTTGATTTAGTTGGCGCCGGTAGTAGATTGTGCGTGAACTCTGATTGGCTGCAGTGTTATGTTTACCGCTTAACAGAATGCCAAAAAGGTTGATTACAACATCAGCAGGTACAAATCAGACATTCCAAAATGAGGCAAGGACGTATGCACGATCAGTTCTCACGGTGGATAAGATGGCCAATCCAAATTGTTATCGATCGATCAGTAGACACACACAGCCGATGATGAATCACGCGGACGCATCTCTTTTGTCGTTAGTTGAGGCTATCCGGCCTGAAAACGGTCTTCCGGATGACACTGAGATCGCCGCAGGGATAAGTTGGCAGGGGGCGTTGGCTCAGCCGTGGATGCGTCATGTGATTCAGGGGTGGAGATATCGGAGACTCGACGTTTCCTGGGCTTGATGTCCGCGGGCGCACATGATCTAGATGGCGTCGCACCATTCGCCCGTCTTCCGTTTGAGCCTGTATGATTTGTCCGTTAGCACTTGTGACAGTAGCGGGTTGCCATGTGTTTTCAGTGGGTAGACGCACAAGGACGGGATCAGAATTAAACACGTCTGTTTTTAGTAAGCATATCGAAATAATCTCTTAGTATTTCCTGTTTAGCGATTACTTTTGATTGAGGACCTTTCGTGGAGTAAGTCCAACCGAGTACGGAGACGACGACCAAACATGAGTTCGGCGGGACTGCTGCTGGTGGTTTCGTTGACAAGATTCCGATAAGCAAATAGAGCGCGATCCAGACGCACACGCACAGAGGGGCATTAGGTTGTTTCTTCAACATATTCTCACTGTCTGCACAGCACGCTCAGCCAGGCCGTTCGAAGTGGGATTATAAGGTGTGTAATTCCATTCGAAGTAATGAAGTCTGCAAATTCAGCGCTTGTAAACGCAGAACCGTTATCGGTCACAATAGTTTCTGGTAAACCAAATGTTGCGAGGGTTGTACGTAATTTGATTATTGTACTAGTTGTTGTCGTTGGGAGAATGTGAACATCAATCCATTTGGAATGGGCATCCACGATCAGTAAAATCATTTGACCTTCAAATGGGCCAAATGGATTCGCTTCCATGGTGTTTCCTGGCCATCTTCAAGGGTGCAGCGGTACCTTGGGGGGGCTGTATTCTGGTTTTCTTGGCATAATGCACATGACTTAACCATTGACACAATGTCACCATCCAGTGTAGGTTATCACAAGTAAAAACGGGATAACGATTTCATTTTTACATGCCTGGGTGAGCATCATGGAGTTCATCAAGGATGAATGGTCGCAGTCTCTTCGGAATCACCACACGTGCTCCCCAAAGCAGACATCCATTTTGAAGACTTAATTCGGTCATTCTCGATCGGAAAGGTACAAGTTCGTCAGGTGTCCGTTCTGGCCATCCTACTTGCACGTACCGTTTGACTAAAGCTAGCACGGTGTCTTTGTCTGCTTCTCGTCGTATATCCGTCGAGAATGGTTGAAGCATTGAATAAGATGCACAAGTTCTTCTGGGATAGGTTTCTGTAAACGGTGTATCTGGTAATGGCAACCTAGTTAGGGCATCAACAGCATTATTGAATCATCTGGGGATGTATTACATTTTATAGTTGTAAGCAGATAAGATGAGACATCGACGAAGTATTCGCGGGGAGATCTCTTGTTGTATCACTTTTTCCTCACCCAGTAACGAAATGATGTAGTCCGTAAAAATTGTGAAACGTTGTCCGATAAGGTATTGGTGAAACCGTTTTACGCCAAATATGACGGCTGAGGCTCGTTGATCAGGCTCGTGTAATAGCACGGCTCCCAGACCGTATGGGGAAACAGAGCAAGAAAGTACTATTGGTTCTTCTGGATCCTAACGTATTGCAACGCGTGATGAAGTAAGAATCTGTCTAATTGTGTTGAAAATTAGTCTCATGAATTTGGGTCCACCGTAAGTTTTCGCCCTTTCGCAGCTGGTATTTACTTTTCTAATGGTTACAGGTCTTCCTTTGGTATTGTACGCTGGCTACCAGGGACACACACTTTTCTCTTTTCAATACAAGACCTGCATCTGACAGTCTCTTCAAGACTAAGTCCAAAGTCTGCAAATGCTGTTCAGTATTACGTCCGGTGATCAGAATGTCATCAAGGTATGCACACGTACTAGGTATATCCTTAACAAGAGAGTCAATGATATGTTGAAAATAGCGGGCGCTGAGTTTATTCCGAAGGAGAGGCGAACGTAATGAAATAATTCCACATAGATGTTAGTCGTAGTGCAAGGATGCGAATCTCCATCTAGTTCGTTCTGTTGGTATGCGTGACTCAAGTCCAATTTTGTAAAAAGTTCACCTCCAGATAAGGATGTATATATGTACTCAACTTTTGTTGCGGGATAACTACCTAACACTCAGTTAGTTCACAGTTATTTTATAGTCACTAAAAATTCTTACTGTACCATCTGGTTTTGATACGGGCACTGTAAGCGTTGCCCAAACTGAATACTCGACGGGTTCAATTATACCTTCTTTCTGGAGCCGGCGTATTTCATTTTTTTGACTTTATTGCGAAGAGCGTACGGCAGGATCAGGATCTTCCAGAATCTCGGTATGGGTTGCAAATGTACGGCATAATTTCGAAGTTTTCCAAACTTCATCTGGCCGTACAAATTCGCATGTGCACTCAAAACTGTAGACAATCGTGACTGAGATTCGATTGTATTAACAGATGACATGATAAGAGGAACATGTTGTATCCAGTCTCGATCAAGTACATTTAGACTCGGTCCCTTAGTCACATGAATACGCAATTGTTATAGGACACACGAGCAAGGAATGTACCGATAACACACCGTTTAGTCAGTATAAGACGGCAAATGGATTATTGGTGGGTCCATTTCTGATAAAGCATCCGATCGCAGTAGTGTAACGGCCGATCCAGTATCGAGCTCGAATGCAACTTGTTGCCCATTTACATTTAGGGAGACAATAAACGGTGTCTGACGTTGTTCTGAGGCTGTGATTGATTGTTGTATTGTTAATCCACTGAATATTCAAATCCCTGTCGATTAGATTAGTTGACCTGGAAGTAGACAACTTGCAAGCATTACGTTTAGAAAGACACTTTCTGAATATGACCTTTCTTCTGACAGAATCGACAAATCGAATTCAAGTGTGGACAATCAGTCGGTTTTGAGTGATATTCACCACAACGATAGCAACAAAACTCACTACGATGTTTGACGTGTGTTACCGGTTAACATCAGTGTGTAATGTAGGCTCCACAGGGGAAAATTCTGCGAGTTCTTCGACCGAATTAGCTTGTTGGCGCACATCACAAATTTTCTCCCACGTTAAGAGTTGTTCATCTTCACATAACAATTGCTCATGCGCTATAAATGTTATAAATGCCATTAGTAAGTTCTTGAATAAACATTGTTTAGTCGGCACGATGTTGTAGGATCTGTCCGTAAGCACAGTCTGGGAGAGCCAAGAGATGTGAGATAAGGTCATTGACAGATTCATTCCCGCGTTTCGTATTGTATGGAATTTATAACGTGCTGTAAAACATAGTATCGTCCTCTCCATATGCTGTCTAGTGATTCCAGTACGGATGATAAGTCTTGTTTGGTGTGTAATCGTAAGTTGTCAAATTGCCTTCATGACCGGGGTAATGACGCAGTAATTTGATTTTTAAAACGTCATCCACATTCATCATCCACATTCTGGTTATTATCAAGGCACAGTAAGCAGGTGAACATAATTTGTAAAAGTAGTTTTCCACTGTAACCATTGTTCGGCAGTAGGCTTTTCCGTAGGTAAGTTCCAAATGGGGAAGGTGCACTGAGAAAATTTCGCCATAATCCAATTAATTTATGCCCGTCGCCAAATTATTGTTTATTGCTTAACAGAACGATGAAATGGTTTATCACAACAACATCAACAGGTACACAGCAGTCAAAATTGCCCAAGTCCAAATTCATTACACTGATAACGGTCTGTTTCGGATGAGTACTGATTTTCAAAGTTTTATGCATCAACGTACCACCTGGCGACCTCCATTGTCGAGTCATTTGTGAACAAAGACTGACTACATGGCTGTCAACCATCGGTGATACGGCGGTTTCCAAGATTGCAAGTCAATCTGGAACACCTGTGTGGATTCCGATCATGCACTGTTATGTGTCAAGTTTATTTTGAGTTTTGGTGGGAGGCCACTTCGTCGTCAACCACAAATTGACGTAGTTAAACTAGAAGGGATATAGGCGCTTTACGGTCACCAATGTGCGCTTGCCCCTAATCTAGATCCACAACCACCAGATGACATTGAAGCACATTCGGCATAGACGAAATAATGGAGGACTGTCTGCGGCACTCAAATGATGCCGGCGTGGACCTCCTACCTGGTGAAAGACTGACTGATCTTGATTATGCTGACGATAAGGTATTGCTGTTTGACAACTTTCAAGCGGCACAAACAACACTGGACGCTATTTCGCGTTCTGCTAAATACTTCGGAATGCGCTTTGCAGCCTCAAAATGCAAAGTGCTTCTGCAAGATTGTTGTGATCACGTAGATTTAATGTTAGATAATGAAGTCATGGAGATTGTTGACCGGTTTGTATACCTGGGAAGCTGCATCAGCGGTGGCGTCGGAGGTGTAGGGAATGAAATAGAAGCGCGTATTTCCAAGGCTAGGGCGGTGTTCGCTAATCTAAGACACCTATGGCGACAGAGAGGTATTTCCCTAAAGCTTAAGGGTCGTGTATATCAAACAACAGTGAGGGCTGTATTACTTTACGGCAGCGAAACCTGGCCGCTCAGGGTAGAGGACGTGAACCGTCTTCAGGTATTTGACCACCGATGTCTGCGTTCAATCGCTCGTATCGGGTGGCACCAGCGAGTAAGCAACGAGGAGGTTAGGAAGCGGGTGTTTGGATTGTCAAACGAGTTCTTTTGTTCAGTCACTACATTTGCACAGACTTAGATGGTTAGGTCATGTACTAAGGATGCCAGCTAGTCGTTTGCCACACCGAGCACTGTTTGCCGACGCTGCGGCCGACTGGCGCAAGGTGCGAGGTGGACAGATGATGACCTGGCGTAGACAAATGAAATCGTTCACGAAGGGTTGTCTGTAGGTTCGTCTCCCGTTGGGGCCCTCGCGACTCACAGAGTCGGTGGCTTGAGACGTTAGGTGAGAGGTGGCTAATCGAGCTCAGTGACGTGAATGTTGTCGTTGTTTGGCCGAGTTGTCTGAAGTGAGTGCACTTAATGATGCGGGGCAGTGAAAGCCGTAAGGAAGCTGTCTTGCTGATGACGCCTTACTTTCACTTACAGCTCGGTTGTTTGTTTGCAAGGTGTAGGCGCCTTGATGTTGTATGTTTGAATATAGACGTAGCTATTTTTAGTAGTTAGGTCCACTTCCCCTCCCCTCCTCTGTTTTCTTCTTTCTTCCTATATAAGTTTTTTTTTCTTTGTTCTTCGTGGTTGTGTGGCAGTTAAGCATCAGTGTGAACCACTGATGTATTGCTGTCTATGATGATGATGTGACAGGGACTCGTCATAAGGGCATTGGCAATGATAAGTGCGTCTGCTCATGTCGGTTAACTACACTCGTTCGGCTGCCAACCGCTGGGTCTATATGGGTTCACTGGAACTTCTCGAAGCTGACCGGGATATTTCACCCAGCAGTGAATACAACTCGGCTCGCAAGGTTTACTTCGCTGCGAGCTCGGGAAGCAACTAAAAGAGGATTGACGAAGCCTGGTGCACACAACGCGTTGTCGAGATGAAACAAGCCACTGCCACCGAGAACTATCGGAAGCCTTTCCATTTCATCCAAGCAACTGGTAGCAGAAGCTAGGTGTGAGATGCGGAATTTTGCGAAGCATCGGTCGAGCTATTCATAACTTGCAACGACGCTTAGACGCCGCAGGGGCTAGTTCATTGTCGCAACAGCAGTTCAACTGGCCACCCGCGTCATTGACTACGTCTTCGGGCACTGCTTGTGCTCATTGGTCTGTTGACGTTTCTCTGGCCTCGGGAACAGAAGTCCTCTGACGATCAAATTTCTGAAACGTTGACAAAAGCACGCGGCTCAACGAACTTACCTCACCAATTCTTTGTAGACGGAGGCCCAGTCTTAGTTGGGGAGCTGACCGCTCTGCTTCGAGAAACTGCGGATCAGTGAAGTTGTTCCAAATGAATGGAGTTTGGCTAACCTCGTCCCAATTGTCAAAAAGGAGCTCGCGCACGCGCGTTTAAAAACAGGAATTCCAATCCACAACGCAGCGGCGGTTTCTATTCACCACATGTGTTGCACCTTTGCTGAATTAAGTCATGTGTGGCTGACGGTTTTCTGTCCTGGATTATTGAGTCGTGTCATTTCTCGTTCGTATGGTCGATTGTTGAGCGACGGCTGAGATTCAGGTGACCCTGCTGTCGCAACCCACTTGCCGTAGGTCTTTAATTCACAACTATCAGCCACCGGATTGAAATTGTTTCCCACTAACGGTCGAGATAATGCGCATTTCGATTTGGGTCTCTCTATTCGCCCTTCCTCTCAGGAACTTGTCGCGATTGTGCCAGGGTGCCAGGTGTACATCATTGATCCATCGCCCACGAGGACCTTGGTTGGCTGGAAAGCTCGTAATCCTGGGGTTCGTGATGGTAAATGGTCCGTTCCGTCGTCTTTTTAATTTGCCTGCGCCGATACCGAATGTTTCTGGTCAACCAGAGTCCCTTACTTTCACTCAGTCTCAGATCCTGAACAGGTGTTACTTATGTGTGTTCTGCCTCCCGTCATATCTTTGTTTATTTCGGCGTTGCCCATTTAAGCGCACGATGTTACAGGTATCGTCGTTCATGTGATGATAAATGTCCCTCTCCGTCTTCGGACACGGATATCCGCGATCATCCTTGGCTCCTTCCTACATGTAAGCCCGAATGGCGAACTCTCAGTTGTTGCATGCTTCATCGTGTGGCATCCAAACAATACATACGGTAATCCTTCTTAGCATTTATTACCTCTACTGTTAATTCATTCCTTCACACAAGACTGAACCGCTCCATCAAGCCGTTTTTTTGTGGATGGTACGACACTGTTTTCAGGCGCTGAATGCTTCGGTTCTCTAACATATCCTGAAATTACCTCCCCTAAAAAACGCGGACCATGATCCTCGATTACCCCGTGCTGGCCAGGACATTATTCACGAAAGCGTGTGCGACTATTCCTCTCGTTTGATCTGCGGTGGAATGGCTTCCACCCATCGTGTGAAATGGTCGATCACTACAACTATATGGCGGTTTCCATTTGGGCTTTTGGGGAGTAGACCATGTATGCACGGTTTGCTGTATTAAGGTGGACTGTATGAACGATGTGGTCGCCATCGTTTCTCGATTCTGTTGGCGGTTGGGGCGTGATCGAATAAAATAGGTCACATCTTTCCGCATCGTGGGCCATGATACCTACGCCGCAGTAGATCGAACACCCACTGTCGCCCATGCGAAATCCATGTGTGCCAGTCGAATCACACGTTCCCTCTGGTCCACCTGGAATAAATGGCAGTCTTCGAGGTCGAAGCCCCTCTGCACCTCCACATCGATGACGAGTTGACCGTTCTCCAGGTGTAGCCGGTCCCAGATCTGTAACAGATCGTTCAGTCCCGAAGTCAACGTCTTGGGTTTGGTACCTGCCAGTAAATGTTCACATATTTCGCGTACTTGAGGGTCTTGCTGTTGATTGACCAAGATGTCTTTATCGGCAACCAATACTGCGTTCACGGGTATGGCTTCAGTCGGCAGCTCACTTTCTTGTATTGGTCGCGACAGTGCATCAGGTACCTCACTGTTTTGGCTCTTGACGCGTCCGACGATTAACTCAAACTTTGTTTAATCGAAGTGTCCAGCGCGCCAGTCGTCCGGGTGGGTCCTTTGTCGTTTTCCGCTATGTTGTTGCCTAGCCACTTGGCAGCTTTCTTCAACCTAGATGAATAATCTCCGGCGCAACGAACGCAGCAAGCGTACAAAGGAAATTATCCAATATACTACTACTCGATTCATCCCTTATTAAAACCCTGATACAACATACAATTTGGCAAGATACCAGTCCAAACGTCGCGTTAAGATACCACATCAGGATTAAACGAACAGTTTCAATGTTACATCTTCCGTTATTCGCCAAGTTCTTTGTTCTGTATTGCACCAATCAGCTTACAGTTTGTGACTTTGCATGCGCACTGAGATCAGCCAATGACAGACTGTGATTTCTTTAATAATGACGTACACCTGAATGATTACTGCCTACTGCAATCAATTCAGGGTCTTCTCCTTATTACTTAGACGGGAAGTTTCAATTCAAGTACGATTTCGTGGACTATTCAAAGTCCCTAATTCTGAGCATTACATCCAACTACCACTGACTGTACGTTCTCAGTTGACTAGGTGGAGACATTTTAAAAATATGCGCTGTTGACGGTTACACATCGCAACTCTGTTCACATCTTCGTGACGAACAGGTCATGTCTCCAGGCAATACGATAAAATGAACCCCACACAGGCATTATAACCTCTTCCTTTGGAATTCGTTTCGATATAACATTTAACGGAAATTGGTAAAGGCATCTCGTGCCTTCACTATTTTGGTCCGAAGCTCCCCTGGCAATATTTCAAGCCGTCGAGATTGTGTCGCTTAAATGTAACGGTTTATGCTGGTGCAGTAAAAAAGATGGGAGTGGAAGACGCCTCGGTCTTGAAGCACTTCGCACTTGGACGATTTGATCAGCGTTCCCTACAAAAAAAACTGGAATATCCACCTTACGCTACATGCTTTAGCACCCTCTTCAGCAAAGGGGCTAGACAGGACGTTATTATCTATACACCCAATGCCGGTCAGCTTACTGTACAGGAGAAACTCTACACTAAGATCACTACTCACAGAATGACAAAGTTGAACAGGAGAGGCGAGATAATTTACTTCGGACGAACTCCACTCTAGATAGTTATCCACCAACTTACCCTGTTGCAGAATGAACATAGAATAATCTGACAAGATTCGCATATTTCTCTGGGACCCCTTTGCAAGTCTTTTATCCACTAAGCTACTGCTCGTATGGACGGGATTTCAACCTCGTTCAGACTGTTTCTACTTGATAGCCCAAACAATGAAGAAATCAGTCACAGTGGAGTGTTGGATGCTAAAATGAACATAACGGAATAGTGGAGTCGGTAATGACTTCAAAGACCTTTCATGCCCGTTTGTCTGACTCACCGTTGACATGCTTCAATGGAGCGTGAACTATCAAGCACCACATGACAAAGTTGGATCCACTGTCAAGAGAGAGAGAGAGAAACAAGCATGTTGAGACGCCAACAGACTTAAACGTGAAGACGCACATTAGAGTGTGGTTACAGGTCGATAACACTATCATCGGTCACATACACACTTGTATAACCAGATGAAATGAAGCGTATAATTTTTACGTTTGCTACATACAAGGTCACACGGAGATTGGATACTTCCGAGTTACTCAAATCTAGACGGCGAGAGCAGTCGAGACAACCGTGGCTCGAACTCATAACTACGCGAGTGATAGTCGTCGTCGGTACCACTGTGCTGCTACAGGATAATGTATATACAGAACATAAGAAGTTCTAAAATTTCAGAAAGGAAATGAAAGTCACATAATTGCGGTGGTAATCTCGGTACGCACTTTTCAAATGACTCGGTAATAACGTTTTCATGCCTAGACTGAGCACCGGTATCGCGGGACAGTAACCACAATCCACATCATTCACGTGATTCGGGCCGAGTCACACAGATGAAAACTCGAATTTCATTATTAGTGCTTCGACAACTGACCAACGACCATCGGTCGATTTTGCTTTGGGGGAACTAGTACAATGCAGAGTTCAGAGCGATTCAAACGCCGAATCTCAAGGACGCTAAACCCTGTTGACCAAACGTTGGTCCGAAAACGGACGGATCCGCTATAGTAACCCTGGAGAACAATCAGACCTCCTTGTTTGTCATGTCTTTTAGGTAACAACGCTTTTCAGACCGTTAGATGCATGCCTACACAACCTTGCTGGTTGCTCTCAGTCCTTCTGGGATATGGCGCCTAGACCTCCAATCTCGTAAGAACTTCCTTGAATAAAATCAGCTTAGTCACGATCGACAATCAGTTAAGAAGCACAGACACTGAAACTCGAGTTGAACGTCTGCGAGGCTCAATTCCGACCAAGTGAAATGTGCAGAATGTGGATATTAACCGTTGATGCTGAGACTTGGTATACACCCAAGAACGTGAAAACGGAGTAACGTGACCAATAAATGTGTGAGTTGCCACTGCAGTAAGACTGCGTGATAAGTCTACCCAAAATAGATTACACGGTTGACCGCTCCACCCCGGGTGACATGCACACCAGAATTAGTAAGGTCAGAACAACCAACGCAGATTGCCGGGCACCTACAGCGAGCAGGCGGTTACAATTCGAGTGAAGAATCCTAAAATCTCTAACTTAGACAGTTATGACCGAGTGTATAACCTCTGATAAGGTCCCCATTATTGTTTGTTTCATTCCAGTAAACATCAGTCTGAATGCGTATCGGATTTCGCGGATCGGAGTAAGTGGGCAAAAACTATTTTACCTAGGTAATGAATACGTGCAACCTTCGCCAGCTGGCTCACATACTCCACATGTCGACGGAGCGTCTGCCTCATCGGTGTGGCTGCTGACGGTTGGAAGGAACCGCAAGGCGGACAGGCGATTACGTGATCGCGGGCTATGAAAGCCTTAACAATCCAGCCGAGAAAGGTTGGTAGGTGCCGTTTCCCTGGTTGAGGAGTTCGCGATTATCCACATCGCTGGTTGGGAACACTCTTTGATGTGACATTGTGTCGCAGTCACTAGCGAGCTTCTGTCTGCAAGGTTGTTGGGTCTTCTTTTTCATGATACCTCAGCGTTTTTAATTTCCTTACACTTTTATTTACCCATTACGCTACTACTCCGTGGACCTTTAGTCAGCAACAAGTGCAGCCCAAGCCACAGTTACTAGGAGTACAGCCCAAAGCGGAAAATGATGATAATAATGAAACTATAGGCAAATGTTGTTCCATTCTCGAAGGAAATGCACAGATTTGTGTTATCTCAATGAACTCAGACAAGTGGAATGCGCACTGTGTGAGCAGGCTGCGTATCATAAGTGGTTAACCAATCGCCCCGCGGATTGTGATTGGATGGAAGTGTCAGTCGATCTTGTTCGAAATACTGGCCGCCGTGTGACTGCTGAGTACGGTTGGTGTCTATCGATCGGTATCTACCATAGGCAGCACGTGCGTACCCTGTACGCCAAATATACAGTTCGAGGTGTAACCATCAAGGATGGAAGGGGCATGGGCATAGAATGTCCAGTGAGTACCATCCTAATACGTGCTGCCTTGCCAGTGCACCGAATCTACCAGAGTATGCAAACATCACTCTGTCTATCTGCAGTAAGTTACCAGTTACAGACGGATGAAGTCAGTATGACAAAAGAGACAAACTTGATACAAACTGTTGAGGGATGCAGTGGGCCAAACAAAGCATCGTCATAGGGTACTGAAACAGACTGGCGATCTAATGATAGAGTGGCTGAGATAACCATTAAAACTGGTCATCGCAATCAACAGAGTTTCTCATCCGCCATTTCGGAGCCAAGAGTCTCCTGGACTTCCTCTTCTGTTATACGACGGCAGCGTCACTGTCCAAGAAGTGCTCCTGGATGTACGCAAGCAAATCTCTCAACCTAATTCATGATTTGCTTTGATTATCGTGCAACACATGGTGGTCACGACATTAGTTAACGGGCCGTTCGTTATCAGATGCCGGCTACATATGTGAGTGTACCCGCTTGGAATGACTAACAGGAACGATAAGCAACTGAGGTCAGAGGATGTCACCTTGGGACTACGTTTGATCATTGAACCTCCATCAAGGATCGGAAGCATAGCTAATAGTCAACACCTACAGCCCCACTGATGTCACGGGGATTATGACGCAGCGGTTTATGCAAGATAGAGGTTGGGTGAACGATAAGCTTGATAAGGCCTTTAACAAATAAAGTGATTAGCCTCGATGTTTGTCTCTGATCAGACCAACACATGACCTGAGATGGTAAAGGAAAAAATTATGACAAACTCGATCGGTTAGGTAAGTTAGTGAGACTCCGAACCTGTAACGGATGTTAGCGTGCTGAATTCACCAGGAGATAGAACGTAAATATGAATGGCCGTGGTCGAAACAGTCGGTTTTAGTCCCGCTTGTATGCGTGCATGGTTTGCGGTTACACAATGACTAGCAAACTGAAATGTACTCGATTGAATTCTCTACACAACAACATAACGCTGTATCAGTGAGCCCCAATGCACGGCGGTCGCATGTTCATATAGGACGTCACAACTATCCGTTGTGACAGACTAACAAAGGGTATTAGAGAGATGTAAGCTGACGTTGGCTTGAACAGCATTCATAGAGAAGAATTATGCACATAAGTATGATTCTAACGTCACAGATTTATGCGGCTACCCTCCCTGCCAACATTCTGCGAACGTTTAAAAGGATGTGCGCCATGTGTTATCTTGTGCCAACACTGGTGCATTCTCGAAGGGAAACGGTACAGCGTTGATATCCAACACCACCAATGTCGTTTGAAGCCAACCGCTAACTCAGTGGTCAAGCTGCATACCACAAGTTTATATATTTGGTAAGTTAACAGCCTCCGCAGAGTTTCTGTGGGAGTGAGGTTAAAACCATGGGTCGCCCAGTTCAATACATTAACCCCGCGAAGGAG
>LOND01028786.1:19481-33739 GCA_014220965.1 Paragonimus kellicotti | reverse complement strand
ATAGGGAGGCTAGAGACCGGTCTTCGACGAGCGAGTGAACCGGAAGTGTATGTGGCTCGGATTTGCGCCATACATTCACATGACATCCAGACAGACAGTCAGAGAGCATGCATCATGCGAATTTTCTTAATTTCTTAGATACAGTATACAACTTTGAGTTTTGAAACTGTTTTGCACCACATACTGCAGGCCGGCCTTGAAATCTCCAGGTTGCTACAATGTGATCATTAACACAGCTCGTGTATGTTGTGATCGCAACCGCTTTTTTATATGAATACACATTTGCTGAGTAAACTTACCTGTCAGTTTTCGCAGTATAAATATCATAGCCGGTGCTAAATCGCCGATACATCGTTACAATCAAAAGACGAGTAAATTCAAAACTAGTTCGTATTACTTGCAGTCTGTATAGATGATTGCACTAGTGCAATCATACATTTACATTTCCTGAACATGGCACACAGATCTTAGACTTAGATTTGAGATGGTATTCGCCAAGGTGGCCCACCGAACAACTTTTCGGAGAACCTAAACATAAAGTGTCCATGATTACTAGTTGCGTTGGTTTTGAAAATCATTGATCGCTCGTAGGTACAGGAAAGACAGAAAAACTGGAGGCGGGGGTGGGGATGAGAATAAAACGAGTAGGTGGTAATGTGTGAGTAATGTCTCTAACGGTTGGACGATGGTCTCTGATATATTCTGATCATGAAGAAAGGTTGATTCAGGCAGCACAACTGCGAACGTCTGACTAAACTTTCAGACCCGCAAAAGCCAAGGAGTTAGGAATTTCTCGGAGTTCCTACTGGAAGCCACTGACTTAAATGTCTGCCTTACTTGACATTGAGAGGTTTTCTCAACATGAGGACGCAGTCAATAAGAGGTTAACATCTGATCCTGGTCACCACTGCCCATGATGAATGTGCCTAAAGTGAAATCAAACGTTTGAATGGTAGAACATTTTTCAACCCTGTTGGATAATACGCCAGCAGTCATGGTCTGTCGTTAAGCTATCAGTGTTCTCTTTTATTTGAGGGTACTTTTAACTCCCTTCCCAAAATAAAAGACAGCATTGCCACGACTATAATACTAGTTTTGTTGTATGCTCATAAAATCGCGCCTTATCACTTGGGCACTTCCACGCCGCCAATTGCGCGACAGTCAACCTTGTGAGTGACTGCTTTTTGTCTAACTTTCCTCTTTTTGTCTATCTGACATGATGATATCTGGTAAAACCGAACTCTTAATAGTAAAAGCCCTCCGGATCACTGTCAACACCGCACCCCGTGTCTCGACATCCTACAAGCTGTCAATATATATTTGCGTATGTAAGGTTAGATCAGACGACACTACCCAGGGTGATCGTCATATAGCGGAACTCCGACATCGCTTGACCACTTGTTCTATCTATGTCCCAGTTATGCCCTCGGTCTTTCTGTGAAAGGTTGAGTGTGCAATGCAACTGTTTGAGCAAATTTATCGTACGGCTACGAACCCTGGTCCATGCACTCAGAAGGTCTTTACAGGGTAACTGTTTTGACTCCCATTGACCCCGAAGCATTAACGGCTTGTGGTTGAAATCTCGTGCTAAGAACGGCGAAGTTTCTTGAGGTGTCTTCCGGACTGATAAGTTTTGTTGGCCACCGAATTTTATCTCACAGGCATCGTTGGCATTGTTTTTGAGAATGCTAGTTTACAACCTGACATGTCGTGCCATGTCTCCTTATTATAGATTGTTCTGGAAGCAACAATCTGCATCGTATGACTTGGATTGGGAACCTGAAAGTTCAGACGTCCCTGCTTACTTCTTTGGAACTTTCAGGGTTTCTTGTCTAGGGTCGGACGGAAGATGAGACCTTTGATCCGTAATTGATGCAAGAGATTTTGGAGCGTAATCATAGGTCGTCCTCACCATATTTTTTTGAATCGCAAAACTGCTTCTACAGACTTGAAACAGTTATCACCACAAGTCCTTGGATGCTTTTTTTCGGATGACGGAGTACGTGTAATAGAAGAATTAATTTTCCCTTCAAAAATACATGAAAACTTGATGAGCATACAATAAAAAGCAGACCATCGAACCTCCTTGCCGAATCAAGATAACCACCTAACTGAACACATAGTCAAATAGCTCACCAGAAGAATGACATTGTGAATTTAACTGAATAGCTTCAGCTCTGAATGTAAAGTCGATGCTTGTTTATTCACATTATAAAGAGAAAGAATGGATTCATTGAGAACCTTGCCAGCATTTTGTCTGAGTTGATCAGAGATGACGGTCGAACAGCTTCTATTCTGAACTAGCTGCACGAATTTCGTGACACACGTGGAACTTTCTTCAATCTCTGTTTACGTCTTCCACAGTTACCTGTAGCTTCAAAATTAATGTATACCTATCAAACGATTGAGCGCTCAAACCTACAGGTCACGACATTATATAGACTATTTAGGTGGAAGTGTGGCTAAGATCCAATTGTGTTTTTTTAATGAAAGCCTAGAAGGCTTCCCTCATGTACCTGAAGAGGTTCAAGCTCATTCTTCAGGTTTGATCAGCTTAAGAGTACACGTTTCCGATTGTCAACCATTCGTCCGTTTGGTCTGATCGTCGCACTAGTGATGGGGAACTGTTCAGGTTAAACTCACTGATAGGTCACTTTTTCACGAACAACTTGCGAGGTACCCGAACTTGTACTTTTGTACTCACAACTATCAAGATGCATTTAGAAGAGTCATGGTTCCTATGTGTGGCCCAAGTGGTCCGCTCGCATGACCTTGATTGTCTGACTTTCATTGAAACGAAAAGTTCGCTCTCACAGTGTTAGTGCTCATGCACGTCTTTTACATCCCGATTCCATTTTGTTCCGTTAAAACTGCTGTGTAGCGCACTCATTGGAAAAGCTATTACACGATATCTTGTTGGATATTTACCTTTATTCGTCAAAATAATTGAACTTTGTGTTTTTTATAAAGCGACCAAAAATATCTCGGCAGTGGTCACGCGTGGATGTGACTGTGACTTTGTATGTGATAATTCGGTCAAGTTCAACGGCGGGTTAATGGCTCACTGGTCAGCACGGTTGCTTGACGAAAGCTTGACCGGAATTCAGATCGCAGCAAAGATATGCACTATTCCCTAGTTCTAACAGATGCAAAACTTGAACCTATTGCTTCTTGCTGGAGAGGGCTAGACCGGCAGCCCATAAGAATGTGAAACCAACATTCGCTTATGGGTGATGTTTAACTTTTGTCATTCAGAATCATCTACTACTCCTTTGTACGTCAAGTTGTGCATTATTGAAAAATCTTTCAATTATACATATTGCATTACCCAATGGAAGAATCAATCGTTTCCCATTGGCAGTTGGTTTAACCCCGTAGAACCTTTCTGTGATACAGATGTTTTAGTGTTAGATTTCGACCACCTTCGTTCTTTAGAAGACACAAGTCTTCTTATAGCACCATTATTTCTCAAAGATAGATAGCTTCTTATGGTTCTTTGATTGAGAAAAGTCGAAAATATCTGGGGTCAGAACCTTAAAGCGGGACTTTTTCAGTGCTTTGGAGGTCGAAAGTAGCCAAAAATTGCCCCATGCTTCTACTGTAAAGAACATTGTCTAATCATGACGTTGTCTCACATTATTTCCACTTATACCTAGGTTGTTTGTTTTCAAGATGTACGTAACTCGGTGTTGCGTGTTTGAATGTAAACAGCCGGTTTCAGTAATTGGGTCTTCTCTTATCCTCTTCTCTATTTATTTGTTAAGACTTGCCTTCTTCGTGGTTATATGGAGTTTAAGTGCCATCGAGCACCGCTGGTGTATTGCTGTCTGTGACACTGATGACTGTCTGATATGACCGAAGTGCAGAAGACACTAGCTATCATGTTGCGATTGTCCCTGTTGAGATAGTCACTAACGTTGGTAATCGTTTAACTTAATTTACATTTTCCCCTCATTTATTGTGGTACTTCTGCAGTTCATTCTACTATATTTTTTCAGCAAATTAAGTGTTCTATTCCATATGCTTCAGTTTTACTGTCTTCACATGTGAAATTTACGCACACACACACAGGTGGTTAGTTTTGATCCTTACTGAAACGTTGTGGTGACGTTACATAAGTCACTGAACACTCGGTTTATGTACGTTTCCCTATTTTTCAGATGAAGTTTTCAAGCGTCGTTTACGGACTTGTAAACTGTATTGACCTTACCATCACTGGGCCTAATGACGAGTGTGGAGTTCGAGAATTACTTAATCACATTTTCCCTCAGAAAGTCCATAACCACATCCAGCTCCAGGTAGATCGTGCTTTTATCATTAGCTTTTTATTCATAACAATTTCCGCTACACAGATTCTGGACAGTGGTCTATCAAATCAGCTGATTCTTGTTTCCTGTAGCCAACCTCATTTTGACGAGCCGTGTAAATTACTGGTCAGGATTTACGGACAGATCACGAACACGCTAGTAGATCGCACGATGGAATTGTTATGTATGCACGCGTTGTACGAATTTCGCCGGCGACCTCAGGTCCACGCTGTGTTCAACAATGGAATTGTCTATTCCTACATTGCCGGATCTACCATCCCTGTCTGTTTGCTGTCTTTGAAGAAGTACCGAAGGTCAGAGAGAAACTGAGTTCATTCGATGTGCTTATAAATAATTTCTGTCGCTGAAAAGAAGTAACGTAAGACGTACTTAAACCGTCGTATGCTACTATGTATCACAAGTCTGTTTTAGACTTTTTTCTAAAAAGTTCACAGAAAGTGTTCAGAACTAAATAAAAAGATTCATGATAATGACGTGTGCAGCAGACGCAAGCCAAATGCTTTGGGGACAGATACAGTTGGTGATAATGACTGTTAAGTAAAGTTTCAACAGAAACGCCGTCGGGGATAGATGCGTTAAAAACATCATGCTTTTCTGTTCCTTACGTTCCATGGGCGAGTTGGTTGCTGTTGCCCTAACAGTTGATTTACATTTGGTCTGTTGGCACTTTCAGTAAAACTTTCAGGAGGAGACTGATGCTTGATCACTCTGTGAGAGAAGTGGATAGGTGTTGCCTGCCTGGCCTGGGTCCTCATCATTACTCGAATGGCTATCTGAAAGGGTAGTGTGCCGCAGTCAGTGGCGTATCTGCTTTCGTGCCATTTCTACCTCTTCCGCTTAGTCCTCTTTAATTTTTTCTACCTTTTCAGTAACGTTTTCTTCTAGGATATTCCACGTCACTGTTGAGGTGAGCGGCAGCCCGAGCCACAGTACCTTTGGTCAGGCTCATGGCTGATATGATGATGATGATGATGATGATGATGATGATGATGATGATGATCAGTAGGGGGTTACCGCGGTTGTAATCCCTTGTTGGATCGCGTCTGTCTGTAGTTTGAATATCACAACAGGTTCGCACTGATTCGACGCCCTGATTTCAGCAGGAAAATAGCAGTTCGTGTGATCATCACGACGGACATCAGGAAATTAATACGCAAGCCGCTTTTCTAAGGCTAGATGACGACTGACCACGGTCTCTTATTTACCATTGGGAGGCGGACGTAAGCATACGGAGGATTGCACGCGAATACTTCGATCTCGTCAACTAAGGAGTCATAATTTGCTGACCTGAAACGGAATCGCACTAAGACCGATCCAGGAACGGTGTCAGCTTAGTAAAATGACCCTTGAAGTTGGTTTTCATTTATAAGAAAATAGCCTTTCTTGTGGGATTGTGTTTTTTGCAGTATACAAGAGAGGTCGCGTACAATATAAAACGGCAAGCAGTACAAACTCCCACCAACTACAGGACATACCTCCCGATTCTGCTGCGAATTCCATCGCTCGCCAAACATGTCGTCCGGCCTCCCTACCTGCCCGCCTGTTCGAAAGTTGTGAGCCATGTGTCTTCTGGTGGCAATACGTTTGTTGCATAAGAAGCTCTTCGAGGCATTAAAGTAGGTCCTCCGGTTGAGTCCTCGTAAGAAAGCATGCTGCATATCGAAACTGGCTGGCCGACGCGCTTGACAACGGTAGACGCAATTCAATCTATACAGGCAAATGCAAACTAGAATCTTGATTATTCGTCAGTACCCGTTAATAAGTACTTTTTATCGGTAACAGATGAAAGAGGGCTCTGTAGATAAACATTCAATCTAGAAAGATCCGGTTGCCTTAACGAAAGTTCTGTCTGGTGGGGTGTAAAATCCTAACTTTAAATTTGTGCATGTCGAAAAATTCGATACGACAGATTCCATCGTTTTAACTAAATAGTACAGGTTTTTGGATCTTATAAAATGCAACATCCGAAAAATACGTAGGTGACACAATGGATTATGCAACTCCTTCAAAACATGTGGACCGATGATACATGATGCACGTGAACTAATGCATCCGTGGTTTGGTTTTCTTCTGTTGGACGACGCGTGATATGAAAGCTGTGGTGCGAAAGTCCGGAACATTGCCGATGGGTTTCATCCTAGACGTATCTTGGCCTTGAACGTCACATCAAAGCAACAGATCAGTAATGGCTTCCCAGTAAATAACATCATGTTTTAATGGCTTAGACTAAACCGTAGGCTTTCTTCTCGTCGGTAAGATGACGTCGCTTGCTGGGAAACGACATTATGGAGAAAAATTTATCGATTCTTCCATTTTACGTTAGAATAGCTACTATAGCAGTGTCCAAACCATCAGTCTCTACGACTGAATGTTGTTGGTAGTCGACAGCGATAACCACTTTAGAGTCGGTTGAACTTAGTAAGTTAGATCTCTGTTATAACCTCCTCCAACAGCGTCATTTAGCATTAAGAGCCCCGGTAGCGGTATACAAACAGGTGAAACGGGGGCAAACCAACCTACTTTCTGAGGCCATCAGGTAAGCGTTTGTGCAAAGCACAAATGCGACAGTGTGAAATGTAACATTTTCAACCTCTCAACATGGCTTCGTACTTCAGCTGATAGTGCGCTTGCAGCCTTTGGGCATGCTGTTCCTGTCGCTGCCTCGATTCCAGCCGAGGTCCTAATCTTCCACCGTTGGGCCCGTTCTAAACAGGAGTGTTTTATTCCGAGTGAATCATCAGGAATTGATCACACACGTGGGGTAGAGAATTTTTCACCGCGCTAATGTTGCCTACCTACAACATGAGTGAGCCAGCTAGCCAAGCGTGTTAAATGTTAATGCAGTATGTAACGATTAGATTCCGGCTTTATCTGTACAAAATATGCAGCAACATGCGCATACATGTGCAGTAAAGATTTCTGTATATGTAAATTACTCAAGAATTCAGCCCTGACAACATGTTACAGCCAAACGCTTGAGAAATTTGTCAAGATGGCAAGAAGACATACATTGCGAATGCAAGCATTTCGTTTATTCTCATCAGTCGATTACATAAAACATTCGGTTATATAGGTTTAGCGCATGGCGACAAAACAATGAAATGAACGAACATCACATGGGTGCAATCAGGGTTCGGTAAACGGTTTCAATGCCACGGCAACGAAATTGATTACGTTCGAACATTTCGCCAACAGGGAGCCGGTGAGTGACGCTTTATTAACAGCGCCTCGGAAACGGTAACATCTTAAGGTTCCGATTGCTTAATGGAACCGTAGGCGAAGTGACGGGGTCAACTTCATAACCTGTTGCGACTAAGTGTTTCGCGGTTGAAGACGCCTGATTTCTGTTCAGGTGTTGGTATGCTGACCCGCGTTGAGTCAGTCTGCCCTGTCCACTTGGGAATGTGCTCCGCCTTCCTTCTGTCGTAAGTTTCGGTCCGTTCTGCCAATGTATGAGTCACCGCAACTGCAGTGAACTGGTAGATGACATGAGAGGCAGAGTTTTCCGAGAAAGAACGATCGGGGCAGTGGAGACTAATCCTGCGGATGGAAAGTAACAAACGCAATTCCGCTGCGGGATAAGTGCGATCAATGGCAGATTTCAACTTTCGACTTACATCGGTAATATTGTGGTCTCCTGTGTAAGGAAGGTTGATAAAACCTGCTTCTTCGGCGCTGATTGTGGTTGGGAGTTAGCCACTCGTTCCTTGCAATGAATTTCAACAAATTTGGCCGGATACTCATTCGCAAGCAGAACACTCCTCAAGAGCTCTCTGTTCAGACTTCAGGCGGTCGACCGTGCACTATTTCCTCGTTCGATGAAAGTGTTCGCACTAGAGTACGCTGGTACGCTATCGGCGCAAATGAAGAGAACTGTAGGTACTGCCCACTCCATGTGGCTTTCCGATAAACAGACCGGCTAATTGTACCGTCTAAGCGCCCAGAAATAGGGATAACTAAGGGTGGTAGTGAGTTATATAACTCTTGTTCATGGATGACGGAGATCGCGGCGAGTGAAATTAAACTTATGTAAAAAAGTTATGATTTCAGATAATGTTTCAGGACGATTACAAATGTGAGAACGTAAATCTGTCGTAATCCTTGCTCTTCCAGCCTCAACATAGGATCCGACGATTGTTTGGAATACACACAAGCTTCAGCCAAGTTGTGCAATTACAGAAGACGAGTACATAATAATCTTTGCCTGTTGAGTCATTGAACCGTTTCTATCCAATATTATTACATAACTCTATCGTTACCTAGTGCTGTTGATAAAACTGCACAGGTTCAATCCATTTGATCCGGCAGGTGATAATTGCTGATGGCAGTAATTTGTTGTGAAACATTTAGACAAAAAACATTTGTTTGATGGTGCCTTAATGGAAAGTTGCTTTGCGGTGATCGTCAAATCATCACGAGCTTCAGCACACGAAGTAAAGTTAAGGTGTACATCACAACGGATAGTATGCACTACTCAGGTCAAATGAATCACTTAAGAGATAAAACAGACGATCCAATCCCTGCTTCATTCATGTAAGGAGCTGCGTCTGCCACTAGCAAACAGATACTAGCATAGTGGACGACAGATGAACCACAGTAACGTGCAGGCGTTGTTGCTGGATCGGGCTAGGATGGACCGGTTGATCGAACCAAGAATACGGTAAACAAGAATGCTCATAAATGGTGTTTCGAGTGCCTCGTACTCTTTGGTGGTTAAGGATGCAGGCAATTTCTTAGGGATGTTTTGAAGCAGGATGCATTTCGTCGAAAAAAGAAGTGAATGTTGCATTTTGGAGCTCTTATAAGCAGCTACTTGGCGATAACAAGTAAAATACTAACTTATTGGACTGTTGCAACAGCTGTGCAACGCACAGTAGCAGAAATTAATGTTCTTTTTGGTTTCATTGTTGGGAATCGCTTTTCAGTCTATAATTGCTGCTTCATTTTGCACTTTTTTTTATTGATCACAATGTTATCTCAGGCACATCAATGAAAAACTTTTTTTAAGGTGTTCGATTGTTCGCTGTGCTCGGTATTTGGACTGCAAACGCTGCATCATCGATTGAGGTGACTGTCGGTGAACTGAAATTTGAGCGTGTATTTTAGCACACATTTTAACGCGCTGATGATGTCATTATGGTTGATGATAAGTTGTTTACAGTCCAAATACTAAGCGGACAACCGAATACCTAAACCCTCAACCCGAGCTACTAAATTCACCAATGTTATCAACAATGTCGAATTCATTCGTTGAGCTTAGAGTAAACCTTGTTCGGGAAACGCACCGGAAGTTATAATTCTAACATTTCACTTCATTACTGATGTAGATCAGTGTGGGATCTAAATATGTCTTCTTGCGCTTACACAGCATCAAGTTAATTTATGTCCATGCGCGTACGCAAGGTTTTTTCATAGTACTTTACAAAAGGTTCCGGTGACAAAATTAATTGCCTGTGCGCAGTCTGCTTTCTTAGTAATCTGATTGACCTTCTTTATTCGGAGTACTAGGTTAGACCTCGCTGAACAAGAACAACAGATTTATTTACGTCAATTGCTTACTTTTAACTTCAGCGGAATCAGATTTTATCAACCTTCATTCGTGATGAGTCGGCAACAAATTCATTGGCAGACTTATTTTGACTTCCAGTGACAATTAGTTGCTCTTTAGGTCTGTTGGATGACCGAACATATTATGGATAACCAACCCACAGCAACAGACGAAACGTAGCCCACGTAACTCGAATACGCTTGTCCTTGTGCGCAACAGCCACGTGTGGTCAGCCAATCATAAGCGAGCATGCGAATTCGGCTTGTACGCTGGTTGCAACCATGCACCTATCCGTCAAAAACGTGACGCGCTTATTTTCTTGTACCAGTTGATCCGCTGAATCAATTGTACTTTTGTAACACTAATTCTAATATGGACTGAGTGGGAAGACTTGTGTGGTTAACCCCGGTTAACCAGAGAGGCTGATTTTGAAATTGATCCTTGGTCATCGGCTTTATCAAGGTTAATGTGGTTCTGCAAAAATTGAATAATGCATTGGTTCCCCTGTTTCTGTGGATAAAAGCCAAAATGCTTGAAACGTACAATATTCTATTTGAAATAATATGTTCATCAGAAAAATCCCGTTTTTCTTAGCAAAAACTTAAATTCTCTTGAGAATGCAACAGGAGTTTCCTGAAGTCAAAATTACATTTCAGCGTCAAACGATGAAACTGTTTATGATGATCATCGTGGTAATTTTATGCATTTATTGGAGAAAATCACGTAAACGTCGTGCAACACGTTCAGCGTATTAGCTACTGATTATTGCTACACGTGTGACGAACTAGCGTGTACATTTACACTACGCGCGTGATCGGTCGAATAACAACTTGCAGTTTAATTCGGTGGCTGAATAATGTAGTAACTCGACGGTATTTACTTTGTTTGCTGTTGATACACCTTGTCACAGATAACGTATCGAATTCGCGTTTTCTGCTGAAGTGGCCTTGCTAAACTAGGTTGTTGAGGAAGCGAGCCGGCGCTGACTATCAGACAGACAGACGAAACGTCAGTTGAAAGCATTTTTACCGTTTGACTCGCAAATAAACACACCCTAAATCATCGAAGACGACAATAGAGCAGTGGTCCGCGCTGATTTATGGTTGCCACACAATCCTGAAAACAGAGGAAGCTCCAGTTGGATAGTTATAAAAATGACAATGCTTATAGTGAATGCTTCAGCATCAAGTTATCTACACCTTGCAAACAGCTGAGCTATAAGTAAAGGTAAGGCGTAACCATCAAGACAGCTTCCTTACGGCTTTTACTGTCCCGCATCATAAAGTGCACTTACTTCACAGACAACTCAGACAAACAACGACAACATTCATACCATTGATCCCGATTACACACCATCTAACCAAAGTCCGCAGGCACCGACTCTGCTAGTCTAGAGGTCCCCCAGCCCGGGAGATGAACACGACCTACAATGGTCAGCTCCTCGGTGAACAATTTCATTTCTTTACGCCAGGTCATCATTTGTCCACGTCGCACCTTATGTCATTCGGCCACAACATCGACAAGGAGTGCTCATTGTGGCAGACAACTTGCTAGCACCTTTAGTATTCAACCTAACCGTCTAGGTCTGTACATATCCAACTATTGAACAAAGTAGCTCGTTTGGCACTCTACCGAATACTTGCCTCCTAACCTCTTCGCTGCTTACCAGTTGATGCCACACGATGCAGCCGACTGAACACAAACATTGATGACTGATATCTACTCTGTGTGGTCAGGTTTCACGGTCGTAAAATAACACAACTCACACAATCGCCTTACCTGCGCGAACTTTATACTTTCCTGATGCCAGGGGTATCTTAGATCACCCTAACCTTGAATCAAACGCACCTTTCTGGTCGAGAAAAACTGCAATTGTGGCAGACGCGAAGTGAACAGTTTGACTGTACATCCGTCCCCGAGGTGAGACCTTACCTGTTCTTCTCTAATGTCTATCTTCTATGCAATGAGTCGGCGAAATCTAAAGAAAGCCAGAACTCCAGTTATGAAGAGAATCAAGCTAATCTTGCAGTGGTTGCTGCAGGAACCCCTGACCCCATTCTTAAATACGGAAACGGTTGTCAAATAACCTCAACACAGAGGAACTGTTTTCCGTCGCATACACAAGTTGAAATGACAGTGACAGGGCTTATACTAACGCTTTTCTACCTTTCTTCAAAAGTGCCGGCACAAGATTATCTGGACCATATTGTGTTTGAGAGCCGAATTACACTACCGTTTTGGTGGGTGGTTTTAAGTCTACGCAATGAGCCGATAACATAGTAGAGACAGGAAGTCAGATAATTTGACCACTAAAATGTTTCGACAAGCGATCTAACCTTCTGGACTTATTTTGGATCAGTGTGCTGTACACCCCGCTGATAGCTTCACTGACATACGAACTCCCTGGGTCAGCCATGTGGATAAGTCTGAAAAGTCTGTCTGTCCCTTGAAGTAAAAGCGGTTGCCATTTCATTCAACTTTCTCAGTTAGCCAAGCCTTACGATTGAAGATCAGGCTACACCTGAGAACGTACGATCACAATCGCCCTTTTCTATTCAGTTGGATGCGTCCGGCTTGTAGACATCCGCGCCTCTGATACAGTATTGTAGGGAAACGTGGGGCCGCAGAGCTGCTGATGGAAGGTTTTAGGACTTGGGGTAGATGGCAGCAATGCCTCAGCGATAAATATCTCATGTTTTTGTTAAGTAGTATAGGGACAAGATTTGCAATCATAGGTTTAACAGAATGAGTAGTGATTTCATACGAGTAATCGCATCCTGATAAGCTGCAGCACGCTATTCAGATGGTTCGAGCCTTGCTCACGGATATAGTAAAACACACCAACAAGGGTGTTATTCACAGGCAGAACAATTGGATTCCTTTTTTAATTTCATCTTTAAACAGTAAACAGTTGCGTCTAATTTTTTTTTACAATTATGTATTCAGTATGTTTCAGTCGATGGTTGTGCGCACTTTTAGTATTTGCGCAGTTTAAGATTTTAACCCAGAAGTGAATTTTAATTTCATTCAATGATTTTCCGTCTGATTGCATCTCCCCACCTACTACGGTCATTTGGCTTTGTGGCCTACGTATACATCCCGGATACCTAATTAACTGTTGATCAAAATCCATCCGTGTGGGTGATTTCAAATAGTCGTCATTCATGTAGCCATATCTCCCTCATTCTGTACGGCTTTCCATTCGTTGTTCTCCCCAGTTTGATTGCTTCGGAATTAGCCCACTTTCACTCACTCCCGTTTCGAGATGCGTTCCTGCGGTTAGTCACAGAAGAGAAAGACGGAAGCGTATGTGCTTCTTTGGTGAATCAGTTGGCTCTGTTTCCGCGATTACGTGAATGGATTACTCGACTACCCAATGAACTGTCCAATCCAAAAGACACGAACAGGTGAGTTGTGACAACTGCCGTTTGCCTACTTGCTCTAGCTGTTGCGACAAAGCGAATTATATACTTTGGTACTGGCACACTGTGAAATGTAGATAGGATCTCAATTAGCTTAGTTGTATTAACGTACACTTTAAGTCTCCTAGTTGTGTTCGAATCCAGTCCACCGAGAATACGCTAACCTGCAACTGGACAGTCTGGCAGCGGTGTACGTCAGAATGAAGAAGACAACATGGTATTTTCACGCCATGGTGTCATGCTGTTTGTAATTGATGGTGAGTGATTGGCCCATAATTTATTGAACAGGAAAAGGTTTTTGTGTCGATGAATACTGAGAAGACAGAAAAGAGGTTGTGGAATAGAGACCGTTTAACATTGTCATGGAGCCGTCTAACACCCATTCACTGGATTCGTTTCATTATGAGAGAAGTTGATCCATAACGGTCAGTTGTTTTTTAACGAATATTTCATCAGCGTTTTGTTTTACTAAAACCGTCTTGACCATGACAATCCAGAATGCTGTGCCCCAACTCATTCGCGAATCGACCGACGATGGATTGGACGTATGGTAGTGAATGTAGTGATGACATCGAGTTTTAACTTTCGCACAAGTGTTTTCGAACATCGGGTCTTTTTAACATGTCCAACTAGCAAAATCAATAGGTGTAAGTTGTGGGACAGTTTGGTCATACCGTCTATTTCTCTATATTATATGGCATGTTAATAAACGGGTCTTTGTGTTAAAAAAAATTCGATTAGAACAGTCAGAACAGTGCGGTTACTCAGTACGTATAAGGATGAACTTAATGCCACTATTAGTTGTTGTTGTTCACAGTGTTCACAGTGCAACGTTCACTAACAGTCACTTTAAGAAGTGCCATTTTTTAGTACGCTTTTAAATAGAATCAGTATTTATCCAGTTACTGAAAATGTTTGGTGAATGCTAAGTTGCGAATGTTCTATTGATTCGAGCAATTT
>LOND01028785.1:0-14758 GCA_014220965.1 Paragonimus kellicotti | reverse complement strand
TTCACATTAATGTGAAAAACTGTTGTAAACCCTCGAAAGGATACGCTGATTCGTCCTCGATATATTAGTGCGCTTGACAAAAATCGACTTTTCCTCCTGGAAATAAGTAACACGGAGAATTTTGGTCCCGAAAATGCCGCGACTGTTCCCGTATTTGCTCCCAAGACAAACCAGAAGACGCGTACACAAAAAAACATTGTTCCGACCGCAAAACGTGTGCGACGATGAGAAAATTACAAGGTGCGTAGTGACCGCAAAACATTCTCGAATCAGAAAACAGAAGGAGAGTAATCGGAATAAATAGGTCACTAAGCCACCAACGAGCATATCAGCACTGATTGTCAAACGAGTTCTTTTGTTCAGTCACTACATTTGCACAGACTTAGATGGTTAGGTCATGTACTAAGGATGCCAGCTAGTCGTTTGCCACACCGAACACTCTTTGCCGACGCTGCGGCCAACTGGCACAAGGTGCGAGGTGGACAGATGATGACCTGGCGTAGACAAATGAAATCGTTCACGAAGGGGTTGGCCACTGTAGATCGGGTTCGTCTCCCGGGCTGGGGCCCTCGCGACTCACAGAGTCGGTGGCTTGAGACGTTAGGTGAGATGGCGGCTAATCGAGCTCAGTGGCGTGAATGTTGTCGTTGTTTGGCCGAGTTGTCTGTGAAGTGAGTGCACTTAATGATGCGGGGCAGTGAAAGCCGTAAGGAAGCTGTCTTGCTGATGACGCCTTACTTTCACTTACAGCTCGGTTGTTTGTTTGCAAGGTGTAGGCACCTTGATGTTGTATGTTTGAATATAGACGTAGCTATTTTTAGTAGTTAGGTCCACTTCCCCTCCCCTCTTTTTCTTCTTTCTTCCTATATAGGTTTTTTTCTTCTTCGTGGTTGAGTTCCCCGGAGGAAAATCTTCAGTGATTTCTCATCTGTCATCGAACCTCTCTATGTTAACAAACTGATTTGCTAGACAAATTATGTTGCGCTCCCCAGCCTACGAACACACCGGTGATTGTGTTAGTAATGACAAAGCCATCATGATTGTTGAAAGTTGACATATCCAACCAAACAGCGTGATACTTACGAGGCATGTTCTGCCTACAGTGAGACAAGAATATAGTCAATCCTTCGAACAATTTCTTCAGAAGCTGAAATCCCCCTCTACTAATTTCGACTTTGTAGTCACGGTGGGAGGGTAGCAGGGACAATTTATACCGTACTTCATTCGCTCGCGGCTTAGCCTCAAATCAGATTCGCTTGAGATTATTTGAAGAAAAGACAAATGATATCGAGACCGCCTTTGAAGTAGCCAGGCAACTCGAGTTGGTTTCAAAGTAGTCACCCTGCACCTGTTCCGTGTGCTTTGTTTACCAAAGATGTGGTTTCACCTGACAAATATCCAGTCTCTCAATTTTAATAACTATGAAGCTGAAAAACTTTCACGCTATTCACATTGATTAAGTCGACATCCAAGAACAAATCGCCCTGCTAGAGAAGCTTTATGTAGAGCGTGTGGAAAAATGGTCATTTCCAATAAGCTGGTGTCCCGTCTGCATACTGCACTGAGAGACGATTCTTCTCTTTCAACTGCAATTATTGCAGCTGTTCTGTCTAGTCTTTATAATGCTGTAATTTTTATCGCTGCCAGCAATGTTTTATTACGCACACTTACTGACACCGGTAGCTCACGAAGCTACGTTTTGAAGACCGTGGCTAACAAACACGATTAGAAAACAAGCTTACTGCAATGAGTCATTATGGATTCCACCCAATTACGAAGTTTTGCTCATGGCTATCCATACGTTTCAGTTCGATTTTAAGGTGGTTTATGAAAATGTCAAACTACCTGTCATACCAGATCTATGCATCGATATGTTAAATGATTTTGATTTTCTAAGATTACACTTCAATTTTGAACATGTAACATCAGGAGATGAAGCTATTGCAACTAAGTCAAGCTGTCATTCTGCTGTCAAGGCGAGACTCGGAAAACTTTTACATTCCGGTACCACAGTGTCGTCAAAATCATTCTACAGAGCACAGGTCTCGGTAACTTCGCGTGAACGTTATAGTCGCAGAAAGGTCATTGACTACAGTCAGACAATCAGACGCTTTACATACCTCGACTTCCTCCCTTTTTCGCGTATTGACGAACTAATTGCGTGTACAGTACATGCAATTTGAAGAGCACATATCGTCAGATTCAAATCAGAGATGAGAAAAACTATACAGCTTTTAAGCTGGCGACAGGCTTTATCAATTTTTCTCTACTCTGTTTGGCGTGACAAACAGAGTTGCGTGCTTCCAACGGACGAGTGATAATAACAAACGGCTTCCTGGTACGTATGACTGCGTCGACAAGGTGAGTGTACGCGGAAAACCGTATAAAACACACGATCAGAAGTTGAAAGAATTCCTGAATGTCATAAAAAGCACGACATTGTACTCAACCAGACGAACAGCGACATACATACAGGACAACCAAACAGTTAGTTGATAAAAAAGATTGTGGCGCCTATGTTAGGCACACTGTGAGTCAGCTGCATGCGGTTACCTCATCGAACATGGTTAATCAAGACTGAACGTAGGCAAGCCAACTCATTCACACTTTTGAAGCCAAGCCGAATGATTAGATTTGTCTTCAAAATCTTCCGGTTCTATTAACAAAAGTAAAATTCGTTTAGTTTTTCAACTCTACACAGTTAAACTTTTACTTCCCACTCGGTAGATGTCGTATCTCACAATGTCCTCCAACTACTTTCTTAACATTGGCTCCGTTACAGTGACCAATCAGCTGTAGTCAACTCGACTGATGATTAAGTTTATCAGCGTCATGCGGCTGCTCTAACATTATCCGCTTTCGGGAACCTTCGCTTTTATAGCTTCTGAATCACGGATTTACTTAGAGGGACTGCGCGAATCATCTACGTTTGGGCCACTGTTTTGCTGATTCGTTTCTATTACCAAATGTCCACCGGGCTAATCTTCTCGGTTGAATATTGAAGGATTCCAGTAACACCTGCAGTTACTCGGCGTTGCAATCCACGTGGCTTGTGCTGGTTTGCGTGAAGAATCCAGACTGAGGAGCACTTTTCTGACATGGTTGAACTGTCACTTGACGTAGGGAGCGATGCACGATGAGTGGTCTACGTTGAAACATCTGGGGCATGCACCTTGTCGTTTACTATACTGGTATTTTGTTTGCCAATCAGCAGTCTATGTGGAATCTGTTCGAACTGGCCCTAAGTTCAAGACTGTGTGAAGTTTTCCATACGTCAAGGTTTCTACTGGAGATCGTTCGCACGGTATCTACGAGTATGATGACGCTTAATAATTGAGGAGAAAAATTTCGATAGTCCTCCGTCAGAATGCGACCGAAAGTGTGATGAAGCGCTCAACATGACCGGTCGACTGGGAATGCCATAGTGTCGTTCGAAGGAGCGGAATGCCACTGACGTTGAAGGACTCGGCGAAATGTGTGGGTATGAATTGGGTTTCTGGAACGTTATTATGACTGAAGATGTGCAGCAACGCGTTGACCGTAGCGGATGCAAATATGTTTCATACGATAACGCCGAGCTAATCACTGGGCTTATCCACTAGAATGAGATAAAGCTGCCTGTTCAGCGGTCCAGTAAAGTCTGGATGCCCACACGGCCGTGGGATGTGCGACTGATACCAAGGGTACAGCCGAATTCGGACCAAATACTTGGGTGATTATGCAAATCCTGAGCATGAGAGATTCAAGCACTCCGGCTGATCATCTATGCTATGAAAACATGCGTAGCTGCGTACTATAGATGTCATGCGATGGATGCCGGGATGCCTTTTGTGAAACTTTAGAGGGCAGAAGAACGATGTCCGTAGAACCAGGAGGCGATCTGCAACCACAGGACAGGATTCGAGGAGGTACACCGCCGAAATAACTGTTCCGGTTCACTGTTGCTGCCTTAGGTCCGGCCAGCAACCGTCATGACAATGAAGGAAACTCTGTATTGTTTTGAATATAGACGTAGCTATTTTTAGTAGTTAGATCCACTTCCCCTCCCCCCTTCTTTTTCTTCCTTTCTTCCTATATAGGTTTTTTTCTTTCTTCGTGGTTGTGTGGCAGTTAAGCATCAGTGTGAACCACTGATGTATTGCTGTCTATGATGATGATGATGACGATGATGATAGCGGAATAAAGGTCGGACAGGTAAAAAAAATAACCAAGGTTACCTCTCGACCGTTCTGGACAGTTCCGCTCATTCTGATTGGATTAATCGTTTTTCTCGAGCACGGAGGCGGTTTTGGACGGAAAAAATGGACTCCCTAACAAAAATTAGGTTAACCTACAACTTAAAACAACCAACGGGGTGCGACGACTACATGCACACAAACCAACTGGCCGTCGTCAAGACGGCTGATGCCTGACTTCATCGGTTTGAAACGAATTTCCTAACGTTCACTTTGCCACCGGAGAATAGGGATTTCATCATAGCCTACCATGTGGTTAACTGGTGTTGATCGGTAGGGATACAAAGCCACACGGTTGCACATCCTCTGGGTTTATCTCTTCAGGTTTACACAAATCACGGGTTGTCCGGCAGGAAACTTATGTGGTACAAGGTAAGAGATCTGTGGCGATATACCGGTTGACCCGAAGCGTACGATCGAACGGATCGACAACCATTCATGACACGTATATGCAATGTAAACAAACCCGTCACATAAGCTAACTATCAATGTGAGTGACGTCACAGCACCAGAATGAATTAGGTGGTGGTTTGCTTTTGCCTGTAGACGTGGGTAACCGAGAGTGGGCATCAGCATTTTTTGCGTAGGAACCAGGTTGCACGATTGTCCGTTGCTACCATTCAATCAATACATTCGTGCCATGATAATCATCCGCGCAAAGGAGTGGACGCGTTCACTTGTTCGAAGAGGGTTATAATGCTTCTTTTAAGGTAGTAGACCATAAATCAACAACACAATGACCGAAATAGTAATCGACTCCGTTAATGAGCAACGAACTACGAGAGCTACGTTAAGATCTAAGATAGGCGGGTCGCGGATTGGTCGATTCCGTGACCAAGGATCACATGTTTATATCTACTGTTTTGGTTCTGTTGTTTTATCTTGCAGATTCTAATCCCTAAGATGTCACTGTCTTCAAGCAAATTAGGTATGATTAAAAACTGGTCACAGAACATGGAAGTTTGCCTCTGAGTTACGACATGATGACATGGTAGAAGAGAGAAACATGTACAGTTGGATAGCAAAGTTATTCGGTTATGAAGACTTTCTGAACCTTCTGATGACAGTCTCATTCACATGCAAACGGAGAGACTGGTTCATCACTGAACATGATGCAGTGAGCAGCATCCGAAGAAGAAGAAAAAGTAAAACCTGTGAAGAACATCAGGTTAAACACGCACGAGCAGCTGAGCTTGAAGTTCCGTAAAAATGGTAAAACTCGATGCTCATTCAAAATTCTCCGCACAAGATTTTCCGACAAGTTGCATTGCTTGGAATGGCTTTTGATATTTCCAAGCATTTCGAAAATAGCTAATTTATCTGCGGTTGATCGTTACCAACCGTTATCATTCTATTTCACAAAGGAGATGTGTACCAGTTCAACCGCCTCATTCGTTGTGAAATGTTTGTCAGCTGTAGAACGATAAACGCGTTTACTCGGTCCGATCAAGCCGTTATGCTTGACTTACAGTGTCGTTGACAAAAAAGAGATAACCGTATCCACTGAAAGTACCCGATCCAACGCTTACGTGAAAAACTAGGCAATGTCGATTTTTCGTTAGCCATACCACACTTACAAACAGTGCCACCTGACATGATCTGATAGAATCAAGTCATTCGGATTGATGATTGAGTTACTTGACATCGACTTAAGATAATCGCTTTTCTCATAAACTTATATCATACCCACCTGCCTATGGGACTAGATGGGAAGCTATAGATCCGTTCGAACGTGCACTTATAACCAGCAGGTACGTGTGCCCGTGTCGTTTGACTGACAGGTTGATTCACATCCGGATGCCGTATAAGAGACAGCATTTCCGATAATATACATCTGCTACTACTCGACATATGGGGCCAAACGGGAGCTCAGTATAAGCCCCAACGCCAGCATCCAATGACGTAAGGACTCGAACCCTCGACTGCTGATCTCACAACTGACAAAGTAGAGGAAATAAAACAGGTGGGGTCACGTACCGATTAATACGCAAGTTCCGTACAATAAAGCACCTGGAAGGCTGAGGGCGGCCAAAGAACGAGGTGCATTCGGAATGGCACGGCCATGATGATCCAAGGTTAGGTTCGATGGAGCAAATTGATTTTCCGCGATCATTTCGTATAGATAGAGACCGTAGGAAAAGCATAAGCCCTCAACGATAAATATGCACAGGAAACTGCCCAGGACAATTAGCCAACGCCATCTGTCGGTCAATATGGTATTTGGAAGAGGCCCTTACAAATTAAAAAAAAATAAAATTAACAGAATTATAAAATGTACGAAATAAAAGGTTGTCAACATATAACCAGTCACAAGTGAAACGAAGTCATCAAAAAGAACAAATTAGAGAAAACTAAATCGAAAATAAGCTCATGAAGTCAAACGAAAAACGCCGTACATTTCTAACAGATTATAGCGGTTTAAGACAGTAAACTGATAACGTTACCGTGAATCAATCCAGAAGCAGCAGTAGGTTCAAGCCTTAACCACCCAACATTAATAATCCTGGCTTAGTCTGCAGATACTTAGCAACATCTATCCTTCCCTTCACATATATGCGGCCCGGTACACAGAATAATAGTCAATATCAAATGAGCTGACTGTGTGAACAACGTGACAGTCCACCGGCGCGTATTTAGGAAATGTGCAGATTCGCGATTGGTAACCGAGATAGTGAAGATGCACAGTATTCACCGGTTGGGTCATGTACTCTGTATGCCGACAAAGCGTTTGCCGTACCGCGCATTGTTCAGCGTAGATACTGTTCACCGGAAGAAACTGTAAGGCGGTCAAGCGATGACGAAGCCACTGGCTACGAAAATGTTGACCGTCCCGCTGAGCAAGGTTGGTAGGCATCATCTATCTGGTTGTGGAGTTCGAGACCAATCACATTGCTGGCTGGAAACTCTCTGGCATAGCAGTATGTCACAGTCAGTGGTGAGCCTGCATCCGAAAACTTGTTCACTCTCCTGTTTCTGGAAGCTTAATCGTTTTTGCTTAATTGTTTTTCCACTTTCTCCTCTTCTCTATACATCCATACTTATTTATCAGGCTGCAACTTAGTGGACCATTGTCGGGACCAATGATCGCCCAAACCACTGCACTCATACGGCTCAAAGCAGAAAATCATCATGGGTGGATGGATGGATGAATGATGATGGGTAACGCCATGTGAAGTATAATCGAAAAACGCAACCCATAAAAATGTCCACGGCACAAAAACAGTACTTAAACAACGAACACATTTTAAGAATGCTGACCCACTGTGTGTCACATGGGGATGACTCACCAGTAATTGCGCAAATATTCATGTTTGTGTTTAAAGCGATAAACCAAAAACCGTGACTCTAAAAGAATGTAGCAAGCTTCTAGTCCCAGTCACTACTCTAACTGCATGACTCAGTTAAATGCCGATTGGAGCTGATATATCAGGTCTCTATTTTTGTTCAAAACGCCCCAAAAGTCGACTGTCAGTTCGCCGAGTTATTACAAATGAATCAATTTGTAGATCAGTAAAGCGGACCCTGCGGCTAGATCGTTGTGATACTGATTCACGGGATACAGTAGATCGTTGGATTCCCCGGAGGAAAATCTTCAGTGATTTCTCATCTGTCATCGAACCTCTCTATGTTAACAAACTGATTTGCTAGACAAATTATGTTGCGCTCCCCAGCCTACGAACACACCGGTGATTGTGTTAGTAATGACAAAGCCATCATGATTGTTGAAAGTTGACATATCCAACCAAACAGCGTGATACTTACGAGGCATGTTCTGCCTACAGTGAGACAAGAATATAGTCAATCCTTCGAACAATTTCTTCAGAAGCTGAAATCCCCCTCTACTAATTTCGACTTTGTAGTCACGGTGGGAGGGTAGCAGGGACAATTTATACCGTACTTCATTCGCTCGCGGCTTAGCCTCAAATCAGATTCGCTTGAGATTATTTGAAGAAAAGACAAATGATATCGAGACCGCCTTTGAAGTAGCCAGGCAACTCGAGTTGGTTTCAAAGTAGTCACCCTGCACCTGTTCCGTGTGCTTTGTTTACCAAAGATGTGGTTTCACCTGACAAATATCCAGTCTCTCAATTTTAATAACTATGAAGCTGAAAAACTTTCACGCTATTCACATTGATTAAGTCGACATCCAAGAACAAATCGCCCTGCTAGAGAAGCTTTATGTAGAGCGTGTGGAAAAATGGTCATTTCCAATAAGCTGGTGTCCCGTCTGCATACTGCACTGAGAGACGATTCTTCTCTTTCAACTGCAATTATTGCAGCTGTTCTGTCTAGTCTTTATAATGCTGTAATTTTTATCGCTGCCAGCAATGTTTTATTACGCACACTTACTGACACCGGTAGCTCACGAAGCTACGTTTTGAAGACCGTGGCTAACAAACACGATTAGAAAACAAGCTTACTGCAATGAGTCATTATGGATTCCACCCAATTACGAAGTTTTTGCTCATGGCTATCCATACGTTTCAGTTCGATTTTAAGGTGGTTTATGAAAATGTCAAACTACCTGTCATACCAGATCTATGCATCGATATGTTAAATGATTTTGATTTTCTAAGATTACACTTCAATTTTGAACATGTAACATCAGGAGATGAAGCTATTGCAACTAAGTCAAGCTGTCATTCTGCTGTCAAGGCGAGACTCGGAAAACTTTTACATTCCGGTACCACAGTGTCGTCAAAATCATTCTACAGAGCACAGGTCTCGGTAACTTCGCGTGAACGTTATAGTCGCAGAAAGGTCATTGACTACAGTCAGACAATCAGACGCTTTACATACCTCGACTTCCTCCCTTTTTCGCGTATTGACGAACTAATTGCGTGTACAGTACATGCAATTTGAAGAGCACATATCGTCAGATTCAAATCAGAGATGAGAAAAACTATACAGCTTTTAAGCTGGCGACAGGCTTTATCAATTTTTCTCTACTCTGTTTGGCGTGACAAACAGAGTTGCGTGCTTCCAACGGACGAGTGATAATAACAAACGGCTTCCTGGTACGTATGACTGCGTCGACAAGGTGAGTGTACGCGGAACAACCGTATAAAACACACGATCAGAAGTTGAAAGAATTCCTGAATGTCATAAAAAGCACGACATTGTACTCAACCAGACGAACAGCGACATACATACAGGACAACCAAACATCATTGATTTCGAAATATCCAGAGTAGTAATTAAATTGAACCCGGAGAGAGCCTTACTTTCACTTACAGCTCGGTTGTTTGTTTGCAAGGTGTAGGCGCCTTGATGTTGTATGTTTGAATATAGACGTAGCTATTTTTAGTAGTTAGGTCCACTTCCCCTCCTTTTTTCTTTCTTCCTATATAAGTTTCTTTTTTCCTTTGTTCTTCTTCGTGGTTGTGTGGCAGTCAAGCATCAGTGTGAACCACTGATGTATTGCTGTCTATGATGATGATGATGATGATGATGATGATGATGATGATGATGATGATGATGATGATGATGATGATGATGATGATGATGATGATGATGATGATGATGATGATGATGATGAGAGAGCTGAAACTTTGAAGGAACTACCTCCGCCGCGGAGCCCGAAAGCTCAGGAACGCATTGTAGACATGTTCGCATACTACTCTCAGCGGACATTATGTTTTTTCTGATATATCTACCTCTGCCATGATCAAATGCACGTTTAACTTATTCTCCATCTCCGGTGTGCCTTTGGACATACATTCCGACCGCAGATCTTCACTTTGATTTGAGGACCTACGAATCTTCTTTCACAATAGAGATATTCTAGCCAGTCAGCCAATAGTTTGTAACCCGCAATGTAACAGTTAGGTCGAACGTCCGGACGGAAATAGTTGGAAAGCTATTACGATTTTCCTCAGATTACGGAAACTAGATATTCTATGTGTTCCCTTCCTTACACGGCGAGCAATATAACATTCCCACGAACAGATGTTCCGACAGAATCACAAAATAACGACAGGTACATCGCTATCTAGTTGGCTGCTGAACACAAACCGAGTCGTACTTCGGAAAACGAATCGGAACTTCAATTATGGCTCCACTGATTGAAGAAGTCGAGTTTATGTAATGTAATCCCAATTATGATCGTATCCGTCTTTCATATAGCCGATAGGATACGGTGTCGCTCAAACACTTCGCTCCTGCCCCACAATGAACCTCAATAGTGCCCCGGCGTTAATGTAAACGAGGAGTGTCCGTCAATCCTACCGGATTCGGAAAGTTTTCTCTTCGTTACTGAAGGTGTCGGGGAAGAAACCAATTCCCGTAAAATACCGTTTTATTTGCCTTTGGAATGGCCTAACTCATTACTGTTTGAAGTGACCTTCATAGTCGGCACGGTCATGTGCCACTTCGCCCTTCACGAGCGTTCTCAACCTTTGTGCCAATTTCTGGCACCCCGCCTACACGCTCGTCCTTTAATTGGGACATCACTGTACTGTCTGGATCTTTGTCTGGTCCACCTTCTGTCCTTGTTTTCTGATTGGTCACAAACCCTTTAAATATGATCTAGTTTGTGACCGTGTTGTCTTCGGACTGAGTGACATAAAAAGAGCTCTGTCCGGAGGCCAGTCTTTTCTCTGTGTTCATGCGTTAGCATCGGGTGGTTGGGTTGGCCGGGAAGATACGAATTAGTCGTGCATACTCCGTAGTCAGTTGTTCATTACCGTTGAACCGTCGTTCCGTTATCTGCCGTTTCATTAACCGTTATTCTGTTGTCTGTTTACGCGCTCGTAGGCCGTAGATCCAGTTACAACAGAAGGTGATGGTGTGACGAGAATTGGATCTAACCGTAATTCATTTGAGAAGCTTAGAAGGCCATAGTAGAGTACCGGCTCTTTCTGTCTGAGAAATAAAGAGCGTGCACTACCAGCTATTGCATTTGGCGATCATTCATACACACAAGATTCATGTGTTTTCATTGCGCCAATGACTCATTCATTGCTGATCGTCCATTGTAGATCGTGCCGTGTATCTCCCATTCTCTCATAGGCAGGGCGACCGTGGTATAACTGAAACGTATGCCTATGTGCCACTGCATCTGTTTTCACTTTCACATTCATATGTTTACACGATTCGTTCCTATTTGCATTCCAGCTGCATGGTTCAGTTACAAGCTGATTAAAGTTTATCCATCTGGTCTTTATTTCTACTTGCAACCTCTCAAAAGTCGGCTGACAGTCCGCTGCGTTATTACACTGGGTATCCTCGTTAGCACTCAGGTCGGTTACTGCACGAAATCTGTCAGTCCATGTCACAGTCAGCTCGTTTATTTTTGGAATAAGTCGGACACGACATGGACGCAAATTCGCCGAGATAGCCTCAAGTGTGAATCGTTTACACTTCAGAGGAAACACCAAGCTTTTACTCACAAATTGTTTAAAATAACATAAACCGGTTTAAAAACAATTTGCATTTACGAGACGGTTTACCAACTAAACAGACCTTAAACAGAGGGTAAATGAAGGTAAATGCCCCAAAAATGGTCGCTGTACAAAAAAAAATTAAATTGCGACCGCCACAATAAGTACGAGAGTGGTATACTAACCCCATGCTTTCTACATGATGTGCACCAATCCTTGAAAAAGTGGTTACGGCTGAAAAGAGGAGCTAACAGGGAGATATATCGTCCCGAGGGTTCCTAGGTATCACACTTTTCATAAGAGAAGCAAAGGCACCTAAGAAATACTGCTTACATTCTCTTTAATGATGGTACTGACAGCAACGGTCGCTGAAAACAGTGACAACCATCTAGTCGAACGTAAAGCAAGCCGACTAACCTTCTTCCAAAGGCGGATGAGTTTGTGGACAGGGCGTGAACATAATCGGACGATGATCGTTTACCTCCACTCGGTTGTGAAAAGACGTAGACTCAACCGGCTCTTCAGCCTCATTGCTCAGGGAAGGTGGTTGTGGAGAATGCGATGTGGCAGTCTGGATGCAAAACCGCTCCAAAACTGCTTTCGAAGGATCTCGATTAGTCGACGTAGTCAAGGGTTCGTAGCCACGATCGGCGAACTGGGGGGACGTCTCACAGTACAGTGGGTCTTGTGTGTCTGGTTGCAGAGGATCGGCTACATCATTATTCGGAGTGATAGTCAACGAGGCGAAGATGGGTGCAAGTGGCTTATGCTGTGTCCCACACACCTCCCCGCTGCCAATGTAGAACTTCTTCGACGAATCAGAACAGAAGGCTTCTGGAGGTTCAAATAATCGTCCTGAGGGCTGTCCGGTCGTCGCCGTTGTTTGCTGCGGATTGACGAGCATTGCGTACACGTTAGGAAGAGAGGCGTTGACAATTTCTGAATGGACCAAGTTGAAACGAAAGAAGCTGTGAGTGTGCAAATGAGTACAATACTGGCTAGGATGTCCTGATGAAAACAATAAAACTAGTCAATATAACCCAGAATCAAACCGGCGGTCGCGCAAGTAATGATAGGCATCGAAACCAATAAGTCATCGTCACTAAATAGATAAAAACCAAGCATAACCAATCCGCGAGTTTCATGTATATTATTACAACTTACCTCATCCAAGCAGCGAAGAAAAGAACGTCAGGAAACAATAGAACGAAGGAAAACATCGCACGGCTGGAGGCAGTCCTTGAGCGTACCGACGAAGGTAACAGATACTATCCCTTTTCCAACCTCCATATACTGTGATGTAGCCTTGAACTTTGAACAACAGAGACAGATGACACGAGGCGACGTGAGCCACGTAGCTAAAAAGTAACGTACGAAATATACGTAACAATTGCCGGTTATATCCACCATAATATCTTCCCTAAATAAACTCAACTAGAGCGTCACATTGGTGATTCACGTGCTACAACCAACTAGCTCAGGTCAGGCTTAAAACATGTGGCTACATAGTCACATCCACATTTCACAGTTCACGCGTGAAGGAAATACCTGAGTTTGACACAACGCTCACTTGAGTGCTACGGTGACTTGTTAAACAAAACTGGATGAAGTCAAGAAACGTCGGTAAACTGTTTAAGCTGATACATGCCTCTGGTGCCAGGCGACCGTCTGTCTGTGAAGATATCAGTAAGCCAGATGGTACACTAATGTGTACTAAGCTCAGAAGGTTAGAACGTTGGGCGGAACACCTTGAGGGTCAACTTAACTGACCTCCTGCTTCTACCGTGTTGCCGCCACAACACTTGTAATAATACGACTCTGGTCGGTAGATTCGGAACCACCCACTGAGACTGAGGTTCGCAACTGTCTTTCGAGTGAGCAACGAGGAGGTTAGGAAGCGGGTGTTTGGCACTAGTTGTCAAACGAGTTCTTTTGTTCAGTCACTACATTTGCACAGACTTAGATGGTTAGGTCATGTACTAAGGATGCCAGCTAGTCGTCTGCCACAGCGAGCGCTCTTTGCCGATGCTGCGGCCGACTGGCACAAGGAGCGAGGTGGACAGATGATGACCTGGCGTAGAGAAATGAAATCGTTCACGACGGGGTTGGCCACTGTAGATTGGATTCGTCTCCCGTGCTGGGGCCCTCGCGATTCACAGAGTCGGTGGCTGGAGACGTTAGGTGAGATCGCGGCTAATTGGGAGTCAGTGGCGTGAATGTTGTCGTCGTTCGGCCGAGTTGTCTGTGAAGTGGGTGCATTTAGTGTCGCGAGGCAGTGAAGGCCGTAAGGAAGCTGTCTTGCTGATGACGCCTTACTTTCACTTACAGCTCGGTTGTTTGTTTGCAAGGTGTAGGCGCCTTGATGTTGTATGTTTTGAATATAGACGTAGCTAGGTCCCTTCCTCTCCTTTCCTTTTTTTCCTTCCTATTTAGGTTTTTTTCTTCGTGGTTGTGTGGCAGTTAAGCAACAGTGTGAACCACTGATGTATTGCTGTCAATGATGATCAGGATGAGTTCGTCTTGGCTGGGTGCCTTGTGACGTCTCAAGAACTTGAGCTCGAGAAACTTCTGTTTCCCAGTGCGAAGAAACCTCAACAAACCAATGAGCACAGGCAGAGCTCGAAGGCGGTCAATGGCGTGAGTGATCGATTGAACTGCTGTCGGGAATGCTCAGTCCATCGTCCTAGGCCTCGTTGCAAGTTATGAATATGCGCACCAATGGCTTAACAGAATACCTCACCCAAACCTAGCTTCCTGCTAACAGCTGCTTGGATGAGATGGAAAAGCTTCCGATAATTTCCGGTAGCAGCGGATTGTTTCATTCCGATAACGCGTTGTGTCCACCAGGCCTCGCGATCCTCTCGCAGCTGCTTCCGAGGCTTCAAGCGAGTAGCCCTGTGGACCGGATTGTATTCGCTGCTGGATGGAACATTCCGGCTAGCGTCGGAAAAGTTCCGGTGGTCCCATATAGACCCGACGGTTGGTAGGTGGAAGAGTAGTAGTACCACACACTTATGCACTGCCCGCCGTATATGTGTCAAATGTGCTTCAATGTCGTCTGGTGGATGAGGACAGACTAGAGACAAGCGTATACTGGTAGGCGTAAAGCACGTAGACTCCTGCTCTTCATCATCATAGACA
>LOND01028784.1:48251-61202 GCA_014220965.1 Paragonimus kellicotti | reverse complement strand
GGCACGACGGCCGTAGCCGCATTGGAAGATCGGATTTCTGTTAGCAGTAGACTTTGTGCCGTCCGCTTGGCAGGTTCTACTAAGATCAGCTCTAGACGCGAAACATTCAGAAATCCTTTCATTGTGTCTATTTATGCCCCAACCAAATGAGGTGACGTCGGCGTCGAAGACTCCCTTTACTCGGACCTGGCCGCTTTCCTTAGACTGACACGGCAGTGATGTAGCCATCTGGCCGAAAATGTGCACACCCAGGTCACTTGCGTGAATCAAGTCTGGTTTAGAGGGTTTGGGATAGCATCACATCGTTCGGATAATGGCAGGCGACCGTTACAGCTGTGTGCTGAGCATAAGCCATTTTTAGCCAGCACTAGTTTTAGGCATCGTGAGCGGCACTGTTGTACTTGGCGTCCTCCTCCGAATCAGCCTAGTCTCAGACGAACCACACGGGTGTTTGTTACACGTGGCGGGGATCCATTTCAGACTGTCGTTCTTATTGGAACACATACCTGGATTCAGATTGTGCGTTGGTATGGTGCCGTTTCGCGTCTACAGGGCAACGACCCAACCGATAACAACGGCTGGCTATTTGAAGAAAACTGAACTACTTTCGTCGTTGAAAGCATAAATACCAAAGTCGAGTCCATAGCAGTTCTCACCTGCGAATGATTACCAAACTGTTGCGTCCAATGTCACAGTCCATTTCGAAGCAGAATAACTAGTAACATGCGACTCGTGACTTTTGGCTAACACAAACACTGAAAGGTCACTTCAAGTCCGTTCTCCCTGCTTCTACTGTGTTCTGCCCACAAACTATGTGCTGTAGCTACCTCTGATTGGTAGATTCGAACCACCCTGAGACTGAGTCAACCGCTAGTTTTGACTGTTTTGGATTGCTTGCCGCCGGAGGTCTCCCAGAATGGTGTTTGGATAGAGCGCGGACTAAAGGAACGCTTCGAAAAGGTTAGTTGAGTTCGTCTTCATTTTTGGAGTTTCACTTATTACATGGAGTCTTTGCTTTTCTGTCTAATGTATTCACCAGACAGCTAGACAGACCAAGCTGTTGTGATTGCAAGAATAATATTTACTAGGTTCTTAAGCGGACGTCGAAGTCAGACCTTCTAAGTTTTCCTGAACTACCCTGGGTACTCAAATCTACGAAATGTCAGTGAATGAATAAGGTTTGTTTCATTCCTTTCGGCTTTAAGGTTAGGTGATCACCTCGAAGCTTTGTTTTTGTGATCAACGTTACAGTCTGCGTAGAATATTCAGTTGCTCACCAATCAAAGTTCCTCATATCAGAACGGAACAGACATACGCTGCCAGTAGTAATTATTTGTTTATCCACGGGTAGCTTTTTCGATCAGTGTTTTGTGTGCAGATTGATATTTCCAGTGTTTCTTGTCTATCATCGGCGTCATCACGACAATTCAGCCTAAAGTTGTCAAAACAGTCCATCGTATAAAAAAATTTAATGCCCCATGATTGATCACTGATGGCCGTGTCCACAGTCTAAAGGAAGCCGGTTGCAGGCGCACGCCATATAAAGTAATGTTCAGGACTGCCCGTATGTTTCCGGTCCGTAAATCAAGACAATGGATTGTCAGGGCTTTCAGGATCAATGGTAATGCGATGGATAGCATGATCCTCGATTCTGAGGAGGCTGCTAAGAGGGAATCACTGGAAGAGGTAATCGGCCTTTACAGTTGTTGGTTAAAGCCTACTTCAAATTATTCCTTTCTCTTTCAAAAATAACACATGCTGGTCGAGTCAGTTGACATTTGTATCCAAAAATGTTGTCGATCATTGTTTGCTTTCAATGACAGACTATTCTACAAACTTAATTTTTGTCGACCTTTTCTGGCAGGCTACCAAGTAACTCGGGTAAAATGTCGCTATCGAAATGAATGATTGAGGGAGACGGGGCGGTTTTTATATTCCAAATTTTATGTATCAAGGTGACGTGATATCCGTAGTCCCACTGTGGATATTGAGCTCCTGGTAATTCATCTTGTTTTACACGCTTGGACTGCCACGGTTGCCCAGTGTTTCAACCATCTACTCCCCATTTTGCACGTCTACAACCAACCGTGAAAACACCTTCCACGTGGTGGCGCGTGATTGACTCCGGGGAATCGATACGTCTCACATAATACACTGTTTCCTAATTCAGAAGGGTTTGACTGAATTTTATTCGATAACTGTGAAAAACTGCATTTTTAACGACAGTTCGCCACGATCAAACTGGTTGTCTGCGAGAAGCGGTTTAGTCATACTGATAATAGTGGCTATCTTTCATATTCCAATGGGGGCCTTTCGTGCGAACCGTGGATGTGTTTCTACTGCCTGAAGCACTTCTCGTTTAGTGAAGGCGTCGCATACAATTATCTGGCTGCTAAAAGCAGATCTTGAATCTGCTAATCGGTGACACGACGTTGATCATCATGTGGATAGTTTTCTGTATTTGATATGCGTGCCATGTCGATACCCATCCGTGACCAACTCTGCCTCAATATTCAACATCCATTCCACACTGAATGAAGATTGCTTGTTCATTGGGTGAGTACAATTTAAGCATGCGGTCATTAATCGTCTGGTTGCAGCGACTTTCAAGATTAAACCCCAAGTGTCGCATATTGGGTTTTCCAGCATATCAGATTTTGTTTCATGTATTCATCCTTACAACTGAAATCCAGCTGATACTTCATGCGCACTACTTACTTGGTTTGCATCTCTTTTTTTTCGTTGTTGGCTAACAACTTCACTGTATGGTCTCACTTTACACCAACCTATAGCGTCACCCGTTCATATTTATACCAAGTTCGCGCAATCCACTGACAGTTTCTCCGGTTCATATTTTCTTTGCGAGTAACAAGTAATCCAAACTCGTGTTGATCAAATTTTTGATATCCTTTTCTGTTCTTTTTTCTGTTTCGCAGGTCTATAAAGTTTGCCGGCGAGTCGCTTTGGTTGATGAAGTCGGTGGTTCTCTATACACGTATGCTTTATCCTGGCTCCAGTCCGTGTTGATGCTGGACGTATTCGTGCAAAAGTATTTGAGCCATATTCCATGGTTGAAAACAGGCATACACGAGCCATTGCTTGCGGGTGATTCCGAGCTTATCGGCCGACCTGACGAGCTCGACACTTTCTCTTTGCTATGCGGTGCGAAAACTGCCTTATCCATGGATAGCGCGTCCGTTGCTGAAGAAGGATATGCTAGTGCTGTAGTCGGCAGTGATGAAGGAATCGAGGTGGCAGTGCGCTTGCTCGGACAGCTACGTGGTCAAGCCCGTGTTGTTGCTTCTGATTGGCTACATGACGCTCGCCTGTATTTGGAGACCAAACAAGCCGCACAAACTCTGCTTGCCTATGCTGCGGCTCGCGGGATGTCAAACTTTGAGAAACGGCTGTGAACTTGAACCCATTTTCCTCCTTATATCTGTTTACATTCTCCAAATCTTAATTGAACGTTGCTTGTACATGACACAATTTAGGTACTTAGCCGATAGTGATCACCCCACAAGGTTCTTTTAGGCGCTTCACAAATACACTGGGAAAATCGCTTATTATGACCAAGTTGTGTTGTTCCTGACATTCAAGTTAGCAGTTTTTCTATTTGTCAACATAATACGAAAGTAAACCTCTGTGTCTTCGAACATTTCCGTTTTGTGGCCTATTCCATTCAGGTACAGTTTGATGCAGTACTCTTGTCCGTTCCGTTGTGCGAATGGGCTCATCGTTGTTAGCCCGTTTTCGGTTTGGAAGATCAACTTTCTAAGTATGTAGTTGTTCTTAAGTCTTTTTACTCCTTTATCCTCTAATCCCGTCTCATTACTCAACTAACTGCAGGCTCAGATAACCGGGTGTACTAGCTCAGTGTCATCGATTGCGTCTCTAGGATGCAGATCGGGAAGTGGTCTTCCATGTGAAGGTTAATTAGAAAATAAGTGGGTTCGCCTGAATAATTAATAGTCGCAAGTAATAAGCTATGGTTCTATCCGAACGTTGTGGACTTGTGATCGGGCAGCCGGTTCTGTAAAACGTCACAGGCTCTTCGACGGTAACAGCAACATGTATCATGTTACGCCTTCACACAGCGGTTTCGAATGCCCCTATAATCCCATGCGTATGACTCACAGACATACTTTGCCTCCGACTTTCATAGGCAAGTCCCTTAGAGGGCGCACAACTCGTCGTAGTGTTCACTGGTTCTAATGGGTGCGCCTGGCACGTTGAATCGCTAGATCCTGTTTGGGGGAATGGTACTGAATTTGGTCACAGTCCCCTAGACAACATGGGACAGATGACACAACAATCTTATTGGTCTCGGACTTTCTGGCCAATTAGATCTGTCTCACGGAATCAACCTCCCAACTGCTTACTTTGTTATCTCACTAAGAGGACAACTGGGCATCGTGGTTGGATTGGCTCTGCCCGCATCACGTTCCAACCTTAATGTCGTGCAGTCCGCGTTCCGCCCCACTGTCCCTTGTTAGGTTTTTAAACGGAAGTCTCCAGTTAGGCTGCTTAAGTTAGTCTTGTTGCTCTGCCTGGACAACTGACACGTATCTTGTCCACACAACAATAATGGATTTATGAACTTACTACAATTATGGACTCTGTTTCCTACTATTACTTGTACTTTCTCGCTGATGTGTTGATGGCCGGTTACACTCTCAAATTACATATTATCTCACCAACAATCATCTTCACTCATCCTTTGTTTGGTAAGTGATTCTCTACTTTGTTCTTACTAGAGTCTTAACAACGATCATACTCATCATAATGGTACATCACACATCAAAACGGTGCCGTTGTCTAACTAACACAAGCCCCTGCTTATCCTCTCGACTACGTTTTGGCTTGCTGAATACAGTTTTTAAGTGTTTACGCAGGACGATCAACAAACACGTCCTTTGGAAACGTTGACCGCTGATATCTTTTACTTTACGGAAACATGGTTTCAGGATTCTAGTCTGGCACGATACCTCGACTGTCGATCCATAACATGTGTAATCCGCGCTGTTCTGGGGACTACGGCTTATACCGCTGACCAAGCCGACGTTAGAACACTCCCAAGCGCCAGTGAAAAGAAAACGTTTCCTTGACTAAACCCTCGCCGACTGAAATATTTGCGCCATCATGTTTGAATGTGTAGTTAGAACATCGGGAGACGTCTGCCACAAACGCTTTCCGTTTGCTGTCGCAGTAAATTATCGCAGTCTGGTCCAGACGTACTCAGATTGATTTTATCACTAGCCTGCCAACCTTTTGCACGTCTCACGGCATACAGTGCTAGTCGGAGTCTTGGCTGCTCGAGTAGATAATGTCGGTACTAACAAACTTGGCATGGCGGCCAGTACTTCCACAGTACACGTCAAACATATAACGGTAAACGTTAATTGTGCACTATGCTGATGGCAGTCTGTTTCTGAGGATTACAACTTCGACACTCACGCCAATCATTGTCCACCTCCATCACCGAGTCTGTGTTGGATTCAAGTCGACTGCATTGCATGAACGCGATTGTAACCGTCAGTCTTTGTTTTGCGGGGCCGAAGGTCTTACGCCAATTATGGTAATCATCCTTATCACAACCGACACTCATAATAAGGGTTGTGTGATGTATATGAACGTCCAATCGCAACATGAGAATTTCCAGTTTAATTATCTGCCTGATTTGTTTAGACAACGACGAAACCGTCGACACCAGTTACCGCCAGTGAAATGGTGAGTCGCTGTTTGGAACTTGAGTCCCGTCGGCACCTCCCGTATGGATTATCGTCCTGATATTTTTTCACATGTCGAGGTCCTTATGAAACCCTGCGATACCGCTGCAGCTATCCGTTATTTCGCTTGTGGTTACTGAGGCCAGCCAAAACCTCTTTCAAGCCCCTTTGTGGTCGTGGTGATGTTTGCAAGCCAGCCACAATTGGCTGATGATTTTCGACCAATGATGTAAAAGAAATGCAACAGCTGAAGGAAGTAAAGACAAAACCGGTCCACTCTGAGTGTATCTGATTGTTTCAGCATCGCATCAGACACGATTTCTTACAGTCAGACGGAGGGGTAACGGTGTGTCGCACGGGAGCTGTAGCAAGTTAATCGTTGATAGCCGCGGCTTGACCGAACGATCTTGATCGCAGGATTATCGGTTATAGTAAACAAAAAATTGGCTTGTTTTCCAACAGTATTCCTTAAAAATGTGAAGGTTACACACACTATTTTATTGAAATCTTGCATACGACTCTTCTGACAGGTGTGGTAAGAAGTCAGAAGGTCGGTGATCATCGCACACATGGAGCCTGACGCACACTTGCCGATTCGCCATTGGCTGGAGCAAAATCTGGACTCATTACCTCCCCTAGTTTTAGTGAGCTCAAAACCTCCTACCGGAATACAAAATTCAGATTCAATTGACTTTCAGTTGTAATGATAACTCTTGTTTGACGTGGGACATCTTGATTTTTGTTCATCTTTAGCTGATGTTTTCGAAGTCACAAACACTACTACATTGTTCATTAGCATGCTCTTGACCTATGGCCAGGAAATCAACCGTTTATATGGTGTGTTGATCTAATGTACATACAACCGTTCACGCTTTTTCATTCAGTTATTGGAGCTGTATCGTGTTTCGCCAAGAACAATTCGAGTTGAAAATGGTGGTTTGCGGATTCCTCCTAAGTGGTTTGTAAAAAAACCGGAACACTCACTTTACACGACCGTTTTTGAAAGTGGATTGGCTTTGGTCAAAAGGTTCTGAAGTGTTTCGCTCAATTATGGTTGTTAGTTGAGGTTTCAAGTGACGTTTGCCCGCTTGACCGAACATCGGACCATAATGTTTGTCCACTGAGGCGTAAGTATGTTTCGTCATGAAGTGATGTCCCTGAGTGGATGGTGAGGATTGAATCTAAATATTCTCCAAATCAGTGGCGCATAACGAAAAACTTGAATGCCCGCTAGTTTGTCATTCAGCTTGAGGTTTATTTTTGTGCGATGCATTTCTTAGTGTCATACTTCCTCTATTGAACAGGATCTTCGTAGTAAACAGTTTTGTGGGCGTTCCCATGAATAAACTAACAAATGCTGTCGATTTCTACTGCACGCGGATACGCTGTCACACGGGATAGGTTGAATTCAATCAATCTGTCGTAGTATAGACAAGCTGTCATGACAGCTGGGACTCGGATTTGCTGCCACGTGCTTAGTTGACGCTGTTGCCAATGGATAATCTTGTTTCCGGGTAAACTTCGCTAAACCGTCGAACATTAAAAAAGTTGTATTTTCCAATAAGAAACTGCCTAAAACTATTCTTAAGTACAAAAATCCCTCCTCAGAGAGAGACCTATAAGAAATAGGGCCCTCCGCAAGGGTTATCCATCATCTCGATTGTAATGTTACATTTTAACAATATGGATATATTTCATTCTACTCATCACGATTCGTTCAGTCTTCGGATTTTCTCCTACCTCGCCAGAAATTTTCCACAAGGGACCGAGCACAAGTAGCATGTATTGGAAGGTCCTCGTGACCACTTCAGTTTCGCCATCCTCAGTCATGTCCTCGAGTTGGTTCACAATTGTTACACGCTTTTGATCGATATCGGAAAGATGACAACGTCAACCCGTCTCTTACTGTATACCCGTCAAATTTTGGTTAATCTACCAGCTGGAGTGCTTCAGAGGTATCATAGTATTGTTCCTGTGGCCTTGCTGTCACCAACCTACGAGGCACTTTCGCTAAGTCTTCTTCCACCACCATTCATTTCCACAGCCTTCTTATTCCGTAGGGACAACAATCACTCTGTATTGAGGTTGTACGTGGATGTCCCTCCGGTTCGCACAATACGGTTCTAAACGTTCTCGAATGAGTGGCAATCATCGGCCTGACTCAAGCCCGCCTATCCTCTGCTTATATCGTGAATGGGAACACCTTCCGATCGACTTATGGGTCTGGGTTGCTAATTAACCCTCGTGTTAGTTGTTTGGCCCGGTTGTTAGTGGTTGGTAACTCAGATGTGTAACATTCACCACTTGGTTGTGCATGCTATTCGGTGGTGCGTTATATACAATGTATACTCTCTATGTGGGTGTTTTCTTTAAGGAAGTTTTGAGTACTAGCTTTTGGACAAGCCGAAATGGCTCTGTCCACAGGTGAACCGTTGTGTGTTCTTCAAATCTTCGTTGTGGTAGAAGAAACAACGCATAAATGCACAGGCTGTTCTCAATAGACACGAATTGCCCATTCACTTTTTGCACTTAACGGAATGGTTCAATTCTGACTCGCACGTATCCCTATCAGCACGACGTAAGTAACTGCTGATTGTCCATAACTGTCATAGGTTAAATATGAAAGAACTTACTCTACCTAACCCTGTGCACAAACACAACAAAAAGACCTCTTATATTCTGAAACAAAGAGGTTGCAGTTATGAGTAGGAAGGTACCTACTACCACTCATAGCCTCAATTTTCCTACAACAAGGATAAGCACTTTGAACCAGAACATTTTCTCAACAAGTAAGACTGTGGTTTCTCAGTTGATGTGCAGTTGTTTTTTAAAAGTCTTTGCATGTAATTAGAAGCTGCTGACTCCTCATAGTTGAACATACATTCAGCTTATCCACTCCCAGAAATATCAGTTAACGAGAACTTGATCCTTGTAAGTTGTCACTTCAGACTTACTTCTGGACTTGTTAGGATCAATATGAACACGAATGGCCAAGGGTAGTGGTCGACAAGGACGGTAATAGAAATTGTGCCTTGGACCTCCCAAAAAACGCAGTCGTGGTTTGCTCTGATGTGTGCGGACCTTAAGAGTATGATTCCTTAATTAGTTAGCTCGACGTTTTCTCCTAATACGATTGTTGGGATAGACATTGAGTGGACATTAGAGTTCCGAAGTCATTTTTCACTGGAGGTGTTAACGTTGGTCTAACAGTGTTTTAGTTACACCTTTCTCAGGCTTAATGCCAAAAATCACGTAGGCTCCACTGCTTCAAACATTTAACGGATCTGCTGCAGACCCGACGTGTTTTGCGGTTACACGGCACTGATACTCATGTTCTGTGTTCCCAAGTGTTCCCCAATTGTACATAACCCCTTCATTGGCCATATTTCTTTTTTAGTCATGTTCAAGCAACTGCACACGCACACTTTTAGGTTCCCACATGTACGATTACTTTGATCGAACACACGAATGAAAACAGACAAAATCTCACCGATTGCAACAATATTCATGTATTTATCAAGAGCCACAGATCCAACTGTAACCTCGACGAATGATTGATTTGTGATTAAATGACGATGACATTCAAAGTTTTTGTTTCCTCCATGTCGTAGTCATTTGTACCTGAAGTGAACAACTGTTGATGGTTGTGTTCAAATTCCGCATCACCGCCATATTCACAAATTTGTACTTACTCGCACTACTTTAGAGGTAGAATTATAAAGTATTTCCATGTTATTTGCGTTTTATGTTTTCTGTGGGAGGGAAGACATTAGCCTCAGTAGTCGGTGGACAATAATAACGTACTTTTTGTCCGGATCCATGTTCTACTGTTGTTCGCAGGCAGCCAACTTTAACTCGTACAGACAACAGCGTTAACTAGAACGCTTGACTCAGTAAATGTAAAAACTGTATCTTAACATTTATAAGCAACAACGTTGGTCGATACACGTGTGACCAATCAGAACTGAGCTTGAGTATAAACTCACGCGTAGTCTAACAGGTGGCAATAATGCGTACACCATTGGCGTAAGATGTGAGAGAAATCAGAAAAGTCAACGCTACTTGCTCTCTAGTTCAAAAGTATCGCCCAATCTGACTATCAACGCAGTAGAATTCAGAGAGATAAACAGGTGTATTTATATACTGTAGTAAATAAGAGTGGGGAAGGAGAAGGAATGTATTCACAGATATGACTGGCAAAAATTGAAAGTATGGCAGTTCAGGTACGGTCATTGTGATGCACAGGACGAGAATAATAAGTCTGTGTCTGATTCGTCTGAGCATTCATACTGATTGTGGGCTTAGCTTGTTTACTGTCCATCACCGGGTCGAACGCAGAATTTGGAGAGCCGAAGCAATGAGGAAGTCTCATATTTGGTTGCAGATTTTGTCGCTGATTGCACACGAATGGTACTGGAACTTCTGTGTTTCCTTTGGAGATTGGACTGATTAAGCCGGATCCGGGGTAAGGAAAGTGTGTATCTTGAGCTGTTAAATTGAAAAAGCAGCAATTAGTCTTTTAGTAATTAATTACGTATCCAACATGTATGTTTGATGGTAGTCAATTGGTTGCTAGCTATATTTTATACCATTTTGTAAAGACCAAATCAGTCTTTCCCCGAGGAAAGTAAAAGATGAAAACTTTCACTGAGAATGAGATATTGTTGCACAAAACTCGCAATTTGATGTAAAACATTAAAAACGGGTCAAACTGACGGTTCGACAATTGCGAGGACTTCCAGGTCGCTGCATGATTGCTTGAGTTATGATGGATGTACGCTGCTTAATAAATCCACACCCATCTTTCGGTTCGATTGATCGTTACTAGTTTGACAGCAATTGTTCCTCATAACAAAATTAATCCACACTGCAAGACAATCGACTGAATTTCATCCGAATAGCCATTATGTAAAAGAAAACTAAACGCAAAACCAAGGAATGATTGTCACACCAAATCAGTGCAGCCAATTAGCAGGAAGTGTATCCGTCATTTCGTTTCAGCAGGTCAACATTTTGGTTGGGTATACTTTTGAAGAGAAATTGCGAGTTCGTTCCCTCTCCAAACTCACTTCAAAATAACCGTCGAACTTTGCACCTGGTGTAGTTGGTGAGTTACTAAGCCTCAGCGGTATGTCGAATCGTCTGAGCATTCATACTGATTGTGGGCTTAGCTTGTTTACTGTCCATCACCGGGTCGAACGCAGAATTTGGAGAGCCGAAGCAATGAGGAAGTCTCATATTTAGTTGCAGATTTTGTCGCTGATTGCACACGAATGGTACTGGAACTTCTGTGTTTCCTTTCGAGATTGGACTGATTAAGCCGGATCCGGGGTAAGGAAAGTGTGTATCTTGAGCTGTTAAATTGAAAAAGCAGCAATTAGTCTTTTAGTAATTAATTACGTATCCAACATGTATGTTTGATGGTAGTCAATTGGTTGCTAGCTATATTTTATACCATTTTGTAAAGACCAAATCAGTCTTTCCCCGAGGAAAGTAAAAGATGAAAACTTTCACTGAGAATGAGATATTGTTGCACAAAACTCGAAATTTGATGTAAAACATTAAAAACGGGTCAAACTGACGGTTCGACAATTGCGAGGATTTCCAGGTCGCTGCATGATTGCTTGAGTTATGATGGATGTACGCTTCTTAATAAATCCACACCCATCTTCGGTTCGATTGATCGTTACTAGTTTGACAGCAATTGTTCCTCATAACAAAATTAATCCACACTGCAAGACAATCGACTGAATTTCATCCGAATAGCCATTATGTAAAAGAAAACTAAACGCAAAACCAAGGAATGATTGTCACACCAAATCAGTGCAGCCAATTAGCAGGAAGTGTATCCGTCATTTCGTTTCAGCAGGTCAACATTTTGGTTGGGTATACTTTTGAAGAGAAATTGCGAGTTCGTTCCCTCTCCAAACTCACTTCAAAATAACCGTCGAACTTTGCACCTGGTGTAGTTGGTGAGTTACTAAGCCTCAGCGGTATGTCGAAGTTGAGATCAAGACTGCTGACTGGCTGATTGAACGTTTGTTTGATTTCGATAGTAGTCAAGCCTCTCATGGAATTTCCTGTTATGAATTGGGACGACAGCTTGCTAGAAACTCATAGTCTCATGTCAGTTTTGGGAAGTGAATGGCCACAAAGTGCACTGACTTCTGATCACAGAAGTTAGTGTGTTAGTTGTTACCTACTATGTTCGTGTCATTCCAAAGAGAGAAAGTGCAACTCACGTTGGCAACAAGAATTTATCCTCAGTGTGTCGGCTGCCGTACGCCTCCTGAGGTTCATGCAAATAGTATGTTCCGTGCATTAGATAGGCTCGGATCTTATGATCTCTTGTCACTGAGGACAAAGGAAAACCAATAGGGAATTCATAAAACCTGATTTTTAGACAATGATCTTCGACACTGTATCTGCTGTTAACCCAGCAGAACAGTTTTATTCATTCTGTTGTACATGAAGTCTTGTCTACTTTCCTTTACACAGCTCTTATGGAGACATTAATGTTAAGCACCTATTTCAGCTGTGAGGTAGTGTCTGTTGCATTGCCTCACATGTCATTCATTTTGCTTCGATAAAACTGCTTATCTTACGCATCTTGCTTACACGATTAATATTCAGCCCTTCAAAATCATATGTGACAGTCTTTCCGGCACCCCGATTTCTCATAAAATTTACCACAGACTCATCCTTATTTGCTGTAAAGCTAAAATCATCTTTCGCATACTGGAAAATTCCATTTCTCTAGGTATATGTGAAGAATAGTATTAGTTACGCGGGCCCATTGCATGACGGCGTGTTTACGTGCAGATCGTTAACAGCGCTCTGTCAGAAGACATGTTGATGGCGATGGTAGATCAGGTCCTCATGACATCTGACTTTTACATGACCGGTTAGCGCTTCAACCAGATGGTGCCATAGCATCGTGAAGTGATTACATAGTAGTGTGGCGTCTGTTTGTTTATTTTCTGTACAGTTCTATCACTATAAAACTTTCATGTAAAAAACGACCTGTTTCTTTTCTATATGGTCTGCCAGTTTGTTACGAAATCACTGTTACTGAATTGGTCATGATCAAGATATTTCTAAACGCTTGGTTCATCATGCACTTTTGTCTGAGGCGTTCGGTATACTTTTCTTTCGCCCAGCTAAAATGTAATGTTTCTTCGTGGTATTACCTATACTGTGAAACCCTGTTACACTGACGATA
>LOND01028784.1:37020-48151 GCA_014220965.1 Paragonimus kellicotti | reverse complement strand
GATCGTCTGTCAACGAAGATACCAACGAGAAAGATGCACACATGAATAAAGGTTGGAACCATCCATTAAAACTGAGGTCCGCAACTGCATTTCGGCTCCCAAACATAATGAGGCTGCTGGCCCAGATGATCTCGTGCCGGCACTTTTCAAAGAAGGTGGAGAGGCGTTAGTAGAGGCATTGACTCAGTTGTTTCAACTTGTGTGGACGACGGAGACCATCCCTCCGTGCTGGGGTCACTCGATAATAGTTCCCATATTCAAGGAAGTTGGCCGGGACCATTGCAAAATCATATGGGAAGTAGATTGAGTTCTGGCTTCCAGTTTGCGTCGTCGACTCGCCGAGGCAAATATTTGGGAAGAACAGGCGTGGGTTTCGTCCCTGGGCGGGGTTGTATAGATCACATTTTCACCCTTCGCCAAATTCTGGAGCAGCGTCATGTGTACCGCCGGCCAACAATCGCCGTATTCCTCGACTATAAAGGTGCGTTCGATTCGGTGGATCGATCTACACTTTTAGAGTCGCTTAAACGCAGGGGTGTACCGACCAAGTATGTGAACATACTGTCGGCGCTTTATTCCCATACTTCAGCTCAGGTTAGGGTTTACGGTGAACTGTCTGACAGTTTCAGCACCAGGAGCGGCGTACGTCAAGGCTGTCCCCTTTCACCATTTTTGTTCAATTTCGTCATAGACGAAATAATGGAGGACTGTCTGCGGCACTCACAAGATGCCGGCGTGGACCTCCTACCTGGTGAAAGACTGACTGATCTTGATTATGCTGACGACAAGGTGTTGTTGTTTGACAACTTTCAAGCAGTACAAACAACGCTAAACGCTATTTCGCGTTCTGCTAAGTACTTCGGAATGCGCTTTGCAGCCTCAAAATGCAAAGTGCTTCTGCAAGATTGTTGTGATTACGTAGATTTAATGTTAGATAATGAAGTCATGGAGGTTGTTGACCGGTTTGTATACCTGGGAAGCTGCATCAGCGGCGGCGGTGGAGGTGTAGGGAATGAAATAGAAGCGCGTATTTCCAAGGCTAGGGCGTTGTTTGTTAGTTTGACATACCTCTGGTGACATAAAAGCATCTGTCTGAAGCTCAGAGGTCTCGTATGTGAGGCGACGGTAAGGATTTTGTTATTAGGCGGCAACGAACGATTGTTCTTTTCAGAACATCGTCAGTAACAAAAGTGAAAAGGGAAGGGGAATCGAACATCCCTGTCGAATGCCACTTGACGTGGGGAACGCTCGACATAGCTGTCCATAAATGCGTACCCCTACACGCAAAGTGGGCATAGTACTGCAATAAAGCAGCATACTTCACTGGGACTCCTTCGCGATGGAGAGAGCGTATCTGGCAACCGAATCAGAAGCAACCTTTAGGTTTAAAACCAACACGACTGTTGGCTGAGAAAAGGAGTGTCAATGTCTTAGGATATGTCGTATTGTGAAAACTTGATCTATATGCCCACGACCAGACCGGAAACCTGTCTGTTCACCTCTTATCTGGTTTTCTGTGTTTCAGAGTCCGTCGAATCGTGAGACCAGTGAGCATCTTCAATTCCGCAGAGACAGAGCTAATACCGCTGTGGTTATCACGTGATGTACAGTCATCTTTTTAGAAATTGGGAATGACTCACGCAGATGTGCGTGATAACAATATCTACCTATCACCTTTGCGAACGACTGGTGAAGGAAGGTTCGGTCTCGGAATTTTGTTAAGTTATAAGCTGCAAACCGACTTCGGTATCCGACGAAAAATTGTCGGGAATGTCATGACTAACTACACAATCCTCATCATCCGTAGCTAAATGAGTTGGTTGAGGCCAGCTGAACAGTTCCTCTAAAGTGCTTGGCCCCTCTGTCAAGTTGCCGCGACAAGTTGTAAATTCGTGAGCTAATTTTTGACATATAGTCTCACTAATACCTTGCCGACGGTCAATGCAACCACGAATGAAGGGAAACAATACCCGGCTATTTCCCTCTGTAGTTTGTTAGGAGAAGTAAGCCGCACGGTCCTTACGAAGACTTTTCGTAGTCTGCTTTTCAGTTCACAGGGGTGTTCGTCATATTCGGAGTTAGGGGGGAACAGTCGACCTTTTGAGCAAAATTTCTGCCGAGTCCGCAGAAGTCCACTTCTGTCAAATCTGCGGTGTTCCTTTGAAACAGACCTCTTTGTAAGAAGTTCCCGTAGCTGTTGAAATTTCTGCGTAGTACTCATCTGGATCGCTCCAGGCTGTTCGACTGTCAGTGCCGTTTGGTAGGCGTTTCGTGTGTCCCTGTCATTCAATTTCCGAATAAATAATTCATGTTTGTAAACGGTTGATCCTTGATTAAACGGTAAAACGGAGCGGGTCTGAACAACGGAATGATTTAAGTGAAATGAGCAGCAATATTTAATTGAGTTGCGCCATCGATACTTGAATGCGACATGATCGATTTGCGTTCGTGGCCAAGTTTCTCAGGGTGGTTTGCACGGATTCATTGTCCTCGTTTTGCGCTGAAAAGCGAGTCCGTGAGCGGCGCATAGTTGTAACGACCGAGCGTCGATATCAGTGCGTCGCGTCCGATCCTCAAACATAACACCCAACCCACTCCTCATCTGGAGTAAGATGGCCGAGTTGTGCGTCCATATCATTAGCAAACACAACGATGTTCAAGTGTTCAGTTTGTTTAAGAAGATTAAAATGGGCATCAGAGAAGACGTGCTTGGCAGCAGCTGGACTACTGTCTGTTGGAGCATATGCAAATATGGCAAAAAACGTCTTTCTGGTCTATGTCGACATATTTCGATGACAGTGCTAAGTCTGACGGCATACAAACGACCTTTTACAGGGATCCAGTTGGGCAGACTCTACTCTGTCTTAAAGCTCAGTGCAATCCACACCCTAGTCTGACCGAGTGATTCGGCTACATCGTCACCAGAGATCCCAAGAAACAACCGCTGACCCATAACATTATCTAAGCGGGAATTTAAGTGAAGGAGAATGTCAGGATCGTGGAGGTGCGTTTCGGAGACACAGCACACATCCAGTCTCAAACTCGAGAAGGTGCTCGTCGGAGAAGATTAGGCCTATTTGTCGAAAAATGCGAGCGTTAAAAGCATCAGCGCTTACCGACTGTCTTGAGTTGAAGAGAGGGTAGTTGGTAGCAGAGGGCGAAGAAAGAGAAGAGTGAGCTGAACTGCCACGGTAGCGATAACTTCTGATACTTCCCGGTCGTTTATGCCGCGGAAGGGGGTTGACTTGAGGGACCCCACCCCGAGTCTCTGACTCAAAAGTCTGACCTGCGAGACAACAGGATATAGGGTTTTCTTGGGGGACCCCACCCGGAGCCAATGACTCAAAAGTCTGACTCACTTGGCAGTGAAAACTTGCCTAGCCCGAGGGCGCAGTGAATAAGACATTGATGTCTGATTCTGAGCACCGTTCGGAGCTACATCAAGGCTTTTGAATGATACAAGATGTTTTCGACCGTATTGGATAATACGCCGGCGGTCACGGTCAACCGTTGGACGATCGGAGTGTTCTTTGTTTGAGGGTACCTTTTCTAACCCCTTCTTCCTGATACGGAAGACAGCAGTGCCGCAACTATAAAAATAGTTCTGCTGTATGCCCATAGGATCGTGCCTCACTACCTAAGCACTCCTACGCGGTCAGTAGTGCGACATACAATCTATGAGTGTAACTGCCTTTCGTCTTACAGCTCCCCTTTGACCCATAGGACATGTTCCTGGAAGGACTGAAGTCCTGGTCAGAATAGCTCTGCGGATCGATGCAATGCACAAGACTCATCACCACGTCAAAGCAGCAGAATAGGTCAGGTTGCCCTTTCGTCTTCGCAAGCGAGCGGAAAAACAACTTCAAACGACTAACAATTTCACTTGATGCAAGAAGGAAACATAATGCTCAGCTTATAACTATATGCTTTTACATCCCGGTATACTGTTGCTAAGATGACCTATTCCGGCTCTAAGGTATGAATAAAAGTGGCTAAGAATGTGGAAAGGGGGTAGGCGGCAGTGTTGGCTATCCATCATGCAAGATGCAGCGGATAGGGTGATCCTTGTAGTGTTATGAGTGGATCGATACAGTATTGTATTAGTGCTGATGCGGGGAGCACCCAAACAAAAGTATACACTGCAGAGCGTTTTCATCTGAAATCCAACTGTTATTTATAGATTTTCCAGGTTGTGCTAACAGAAGTTCAACTTGGCAGGCTCCGGTGTCGCCATATTAGGTTTTTGAGACTGTTTTTTTCCGATCGTACGAAAGCACCTGATGGATGCAGTCTGACTCGCTATTGTACCACAGTTATAGTATCATCAGCACGTTGGCGCAAGAACAGGATACAATGTATGCAATGTTGAACTTATGTTTACAGCTTTATCATGGTTTTTTTGATAACTTCCACTTAGGAGTTGAAGAAAATATCTTGATGCTTTTCTAATACACACATGAACTAACCGAATTGGCCAGTGCTAGAGGATGATCATGAGAGATTTATCCAGAGAGTGTCAAGTGGTCCAATCGGGTCGTTCAATCTTGCTTGAAACGTCCATGAAATAATGGACAGCATCGATCGCACTGGGGTCTAACAGCACTGTTGCTGAAGTGAGATGGCATAGTGGAAACGTTCCAATATTCCAAAATAAGACAAGGACGTCGAGTTGGTTCACTGGCCAACCGACTAAACAATGAAGCACGCTTCGATCGGCAGAAGCTTGGGGGTGCTGACAATGGTGTTTCGAGAGAGTATTGCTTAACCTGTGTCACGTATCCGTTCTACCAGTTCAGTGTATTCAGAGCACTTTGGCCCAAAGGTGTGACAAGAAATCAAAGCTGTGTGCTCAGCCCGAGTGACACTATTTAGCTACATTTCTCAACAACGGTTGTAGAGATAAAAAACCAGTGTGGACCAACATAACGTGAATGGACGATCCAAGTGCACCTGTTATCGTCGGGCGAAAGGCAATCGGTTAAAAATCAGCGGCGACCGTTTATCATTCAGTACGAACAAAAAGGAACGCGGGTCACACGACTCAAATTGTAGGCGCGTTACCTTTCTACTGGTACAAACAAGTCCTCGGTGGGCCAAGATGGCCAGAAGACACGGCTCACATATACTGTCCTGTATTGACAGGCATCAGAAACAGAATGTGTTCAAGCGACGCACTCGTACATAAGTGAGACTGGGAAGAGAAAGCGAAGAATCCAAAGGATCGGATACAGTAATGTACTTCAATAGGGTAAATCTGAAGATACAATTAAGAACACGAGATTGGCCGTTTGCAACTGATGTGAGTCCCACGAACATTTCACTAACTGGGATTATATAAATTCGTTGAATTGTTCAGAGCCTCCTGATCATTATTATATTTCAAAAGATTCCTAGAGAATGGGCGTGATAGCATATTAATAAACTGAGACTTAGTTTAAAAACCAGCTCATCCTGCAATCAGTTCCAGGAGCAGCTGGGCCGCATGCAAGAAGTGTTTACTGACTGGGATACCTGAACCAGAACCTTGGATTCCAGCAGCGATTGCGGATCGCCAGATTAGGACTCACATAAGCTGAAAACATTCTAAGGAAAACGAAATGCTGTAAGCAGCGGCTTTATTCTATTAGTTCATATCTCTTCTGTTGGCTTACCAGCTATCCATCAAGTTGTTTACTTTATTCAACTGGGAGAAAACCGGGAGCTCAAGCGTGACAAAACGCCTGCTGACTAAAAAACGGAACCAAATTGGGTGCAAAAAGGAGTTAGTGGAATTTACCGTCAACAACCTGCTCGATGGCTTGCATACGTTTAGGTCCAGCCAGCTAGGGCCGCTTCAAACTTGACCTTTTCCTGCGTCAACGCTTCACGCAATCGGAAGGTGAATTGATGCTCCATTTTCTCTCGATTTAAACGTAACATGTCCATCAAATGGTCACTGTGCCGGGCCAAAGCAAGACGATGTTCATGTTCTGCGGCTTCTCGAGCTGCTAACGTCTACGAGAAGAGAGTAGGTAAACGAAGGACACATGAGTTCCTGACATTAAAGTTGAAAAGACGAAAGTTTATTTGGTCACGCAAATGTGTCGGGGATCCGTTGAAGCACACGAAGTCCATGCTTTAATGAAAGGTAATATAAAATGGTCATACGACAGCTAAGTAACAGTATTGCCCACTACTGTATTGTTGATGAATGATGAAATACAATAGTATATATATATATATATATATATATATATATATATATATATATATTGTAGTACATTCCGGGAATGAGAATACTGAAGAGTCCATACAAACGATAATGATAAGATCAAGGAAGTGGTGATCATTCGAACTTAGTATTACGTTCATCTATAGAAGGCAAGTAATATACAAACTTCCATTGACCCGAATTCTCTAGAGAACGCTACTGTTAGTGCGTTTACCGTTCGAAAACGCTACTGACAATCACGTCAACTGTTCATTTACAAATCAGCCAGGCATATGCGCATGACCAGCATAAAAAGTACTACAAGGGTTACGAGTCTGAAATAATAATCGCACGACTTATGGTTATCTGATCCCATCATGTATATCCAACACAGTATGCAATTTATGTATGCATAGTAATTAACCAGTGCCAAAATAAATAAGAGAAGAAAAATACAGTCTGAAGAATAGAAAATAAGATGAAACAATGCAGAAACATAAAACTAGTTTGGAAAACACAAACACTTGCAAAATTGAATGATTCCTCATAACGTAAACAACGTTGCCAACCAAGAGCGCCTACTGGGCATTTGAAACCAACTACAAAGCTGGAGATGTCAAAACATTTAAGGGGCAAATCAAGGTCACAAATTGACAACCAGAAAGCATCTTTTCGCTAAACTCGGCAAAAGATGCGGTAGTCGACGAACTGGTACACGTAATATGTGTCCGAGCCATCGAAAACTGTGAAGGGAAATTAATGCCTTCAATGAATGGTAGGGTGTCTGCTCCAAAGACGCGACGGTAAACCATATATCCGCTTAATCCATGTTTCCATTATTCGCGCTAATGCCTGTATACACGCATTAGGCATCCCGTTCTTCAAAGAAAGATAGGTCGTGCTGCATAACAAATGACATAGGTTGGCAAACACAATACGAGTTTTAGTTGCAGACTGAAATTATATTCTTACATCCACGATAGTTTGACTTCTACCTTCGTAGAAACTAGACAAGAGCATAGTAAAGATTACCTGCAACCTCAGGCCAGAAACGATCTTAGGTCCCACAGTTCCCAGACAACAGAGTGGAAAGAAAGTTGATGTGGCTAATTTGGACGAAGTAAGTTAAAAAAAAGTCCCAAGTCCTTCTCGATTCCGTACTGTTTAATCCAATGCTAGTTTTATTGTCCTCAGGTAATTTACTATGGAACGCTGACCAAAAGTTTCATACGTTTGTCTGAATCTTTAGAGCAGCAATTCAGCCGTAGTACAAGCTCTTAATCCCACCCCCGAGAATTTGCCGTTCTCCATCACCTAAAGGTCGGCAAATCCTTCGTGACCAAAACGTTGTCCGATTTCAATGACGAAGTTTATTCTCCCAAACACAAACTCATATTAACGTTTGCAACAAGGTCTATAGGCAAACATTTGCCTGTACCAGTGTCTGTGGTTCACGTGGTAAGCTTCCCCTATCATGATTTCCGGTTTGAACATATAAGTTTGTTGAAAAAAGAGGGGATTTCAATTCTATATGTTTAAAAAAGTGTGAACAGGTAAAAAATGTCTTTACCCGAGGTGCACAGAGAATTCGTTACTTGATCGATAAAAGTTCGGAGAACAGAGACGGGAAACCTGAATGCTGCGAGATGAATGAATAAAATGGAACACGAACAAACTACTACAAAATATATCAGTAGCTTGTAGAGAAGAGACAAACGAGTCGTTAGCAAAACAACCCAGCGATCGTCAACGCTGATCTGATCTGTAGGTGCATTAAAAACATTGGGGTAAAAAACCCGACGTACTTGGTTGTAGAGATCCAGTTCGTGTTTATTTCTTTCCAGTTCCAACTCACGCTTCACATATTCTGTAATCAGTTCCTCATCTGCACGCCGTTGGGCCTCGAGAGCTGAATTCAAGCGAGCTTTTTCCTTCTCTTCCGCGTCGGCGAGCATCGACTGCAGTTGACCGATGCGGTTATGCGCTACCACAATTAGGGAATTAAGTTCTCCCACACTCAACGGAGATCCATCTTTGAGACGGAACGGCAAAGAGAAACGAAATAACGGAAACAGAAAGAGTGAACAAGTAATTGCGCCGTGATCCATAGCGATAATCAAATAAAGCAGGGAATAGAGAATACTTGCCAAATACCAAGCACCCACAGACTAGAAGAAACTATACTGGTAAGTCTGCATCACAAGGTAGCCTCCAAGACACTGGATAACCAAACAGATATGTGACAAACAGTAACCATATTCTGCAAAACACGTAGCACGAACACCAAAGTGGGATGGTGGTAATGTTGAAGAATAATAAAGAGTCGTGAGTAATAAAAATAATAAGTATCGCGACAGACGTTAATCAGTGGAAGGAAGTGAACGAGTTGATCAACTTATTACAGAATAAACGTACGAGCTGGTTCAAATGTGACACCCACGAAATTAGATGTAGACCCAACATACACATTTGAATCGCTGAAACAGCGCACGCGGATTTGAACATCTAAATACTATTCAGCTGCGAATCGCCGGAATGCTACTTCAACAGCACATACAAGCTGAAGATGAGAGTGCGCCAAAAGCATAGGCTACAGTTAACGATCAGGTGTGACGTTGCGACGAAACTGAGTTTGACATTCGACGACAGCCGTTGACTGCAAACAAAGGACGTGTGGAATGACGGAACCTTTTCAATACAGTGACGACTTACAACATTTAAGGGGGCATAGTGTAGGATGCTTTCAAACAAGGTCCACTAGTGGAATAAAGTTGACGTGGTCAACGCTGGCGGGTAGGTCCGTGTTTCAGGGGAGTTCCTTAACTATTCCAGACTTAAGTTCAATGGACCCAAAAGAAATGGGTCCTGTAAGAATGGTGTGATAATGGCCACACATATGTACATGCAGTGCCATCAAACGATTGGCAGGTATTAGCAAAATGTCGTCGATCTATGAGAGTCTTGTTTGAAAGGTGAACAAACAGGTCCGGTACGCCTAAGACGTACCGGTGAGCCATGTAGCCACCAACACGGTGCCAGCGCCATAAACGTGTTTCGTGCTATGAGGACACTGATGAGCAAAAGCACATACTTCGAACACGACTAACAGTCGAGGAAGTGCATCCGAACAGTTTGAGAAGCGGATACAACGTCAACAAACAAAAGTACTCACCCTTAGATGTTTTATCTGGATTTGTTTGTTCGTGGATTGCGTCCAAATCCTTCTGAAGGATTTCATGAGTTTTTGAGACCAAATCACGATACCGCATAAGCATGTGAAGTTCATTTTGCAACTTACGGACCTGGTAAGAAAAAAGGATGGGGTGATGTAATGACCACATAAGTCCAAAACATTTCTATCAAGTATATTCGAACATTTACTTGTTAAATGAGAACTGACCCAGTTAAAGTCAAATTACGACTCTGTCCACAGCAATCGCTAGGGGCATCTGTTTAAGAGCTGAATGTTTTTATCCTCTCTAATCTCACCTACGTCAAAATTGACATACTGGAATGCCCAATTAAAGGTTGCAATGAAGGGATAACAACTATGTAAACATCGTTCTGTTAAATATGAGATACTGTGCGAGCTACATTGAAGCAGTAAAACGATATTGCAGAAATGCCTGAGATACATGTTACCAGACGTAAGAAACTATGCTTGATCACTGTTGTCTTCAGATGGCTGATGGTGCAATCAGAGACGCAAACAGAACATGTTTTGAAGAGTACAGAATAAACGACCGATAAACACAGCCGTATAATTTGCACGCTAATGAGCCGTTTGTCGTACAATGTGTAGTTCAATTAAGCAGTTGTATGAAACCATACGACAGTGGGTCAAAGGCATGCCACCAGATTATGAGACACTGCCAAACCTGATTGATACCTGTAAAACAGGTGACCATGCTGGACTATTAGAGAAGCCCAACAATGATAGGGTATAATAGACAGATGGACATCTGCAAATGATTGTTGACTTTTCGCACTCGATGTGATTCATATGTTCTTAAAAAGTTAGACGACAGCTTAATTCACAATAATCATGGATCAGAATAAAACAAACGTATATGCACATCTGTAGGCAGGTAAAAACTAAGGTTTGATAGATGAACATACAGGTTCGATAAACAACAGAATTACTCACCTCAAAAATGGATCCAGAAAGAGCATATTGCAGTTCACCGTAGGCTTTTATGCTTTCAGGCAAGGCGTCCATATCTGGGGCAGCATCGCTAAGTTTATAATGATTTATTGTGTCCCGTAAAACGTTCAAATGACGCCTAAAATAAAAAAGCGCACATTCGTGGCAACAAGAGGTCAAGAAGATTATCGAAAATAATCGAGCAGTACACGTGAAACGAAAAACACACTTAGTGAAATAAAAGACAAATAAAATGCACAAAGCGACCGGTAAGCAAACGAAAGCTAGGTTTTGGAATAAACCCATTCTGGAAATTGAATGCCACTCACATTTGACCGCATCTTTCGTGGCCATATGGATTTTCAGCCGGAAACTTTCGTGAAGGGACCTTAGACTAGAGTGTCTCCTTTGTTCATCGCCACCGATGCATATCGTTCCTACGAATGCAATTTGAACTCTGGTCACGTCCGTATGAGAAAACCATACTAGCCACTGCGGCACTGACCCCACATACTAGGCATGATCGGATCACCATAATTAAGCGCCCAGCCACGGTGCTTGTGAGTAATGTTCCGATAGTTCGATCATTTTGAGAAAAGATTATTTATCAGTAAACAGTAAACTGCTCGGCAAGTTAAATGATTTTAGTTACTTTAACTTAACCGAGGGGTCCCAATAATGAGTTTATTGATCACAGTTTACTGTACGTACACTGGAGTTTATCAGACAACCTAGGCATTACTCACAAGCACCGTGGCTGGGCGCTTAATTATGGTGATCCGATCATGCCTAGTATG
>LOND01028784.1:22276-33678 GCA_014220965.1 Paragonimus kellicotti | reverse complement strand
TAACAGTGCTACTGAGAAGCTGACGGCAGCTTCACTTTGGCTGCATGTCAGCGTAATGTTCCATCAAAACCTCTTGAAAAATACAACCGTCAATTCCTGGATTGGGTTGTTAATCAGGTCACCAGTACACAATACGGTATTCCTGTGGGTCACCACTATTCCAAATATTAACCAAGTGAGCCTACCAAGACATCGCTAGCACCAATGGTGAACAGTACGCTACTAGTAACAGAGTGAGAACTAAACATTTTGAAGATAATTAAACTCTAGGGAAGATGTGTAACGGTCAAAAAACCACCGTGATCTAAAAATTCCGCCAAAAAGATTACAGTCAACGGTGAGTATAGTTCAATAGGGATAACGCAGTCTCGGTAGCTGTACCTCAGTAACATTGAAGCCTTGTTATGGGACATAAAGACAAACAAACTGACTGACAAGATGGATTAAACAACCTACACATAAGAGAATCTTTGTTGACCTGAAATCTAAAACTATAAAGAAATTCGTGGAATAATTTATAGTCACTTGCAACCGAACCCTGCTATATTTTCTGTGTCCAACTGTTTTATTTTCAGACCGAAACGAATATACCGTTTTCTGCAAACAACGGTTAATTTACCAGCAACCAGTCAGAATGAGAAACATTACTGCCGAGCATACCCACACTCGGGTGATTGATCCATAGCATGTCAGGGGGCGGCATTTCAGATGAGGCCGGGGAAGATCAACGACGTGTAAGACTTCGCCGATGATCATGAAATAGTAATACATATAAATTAACATGTGGAAAAACATATGGAACAAGGCGACTTTTTGTGGAGGGACCTACCGATTCAGTTAGTTTGATCGCGTTCCGTAACGCTTCAATATGGCTACGTGTGACCGATTCCAACGAAGAAAGACTCTCGTTAGCTGCTTTGACCACGCGCGTCGCCTCAGTGATAACTTTGCTAATGTCTGCTACTCGGGGGAGAAATGGGAACAGACGACGGCACAGGTGATGAATCCATACACATCATGAAAGGATCAGAAAATAAGTTGACTTGAGCAAACCAGTCAAGGGGGGTTTGGCCACCCTTAGCATGATGACATGACCGGCAACATTAGAGGCACGGGACGAAAGCTTCGTAGTGTACAAAACTTTGCAAAAAGTGATAAAGACGTTGCAGTTATGGTTACATTTATCCTGTCAGTTACGAGATACAAAAAGCTGCTGCGTCTCGAGTAAACAATTTCTCCTGTCTTTCGGGTACAGCGTCCGAAAACCGCAAATTGTGCACACGCGAAAATAATTCCTAGCACCATTCATGTGCGAAGGAACAGGACGCAGCAACTGAACTTGGCATCTGTTTCACTGAAGAAACTGTTAGAGGTGTACAGGGATGAGCAGCCTCCTTGGATTTATTCAGTTTGTTTCCTCGCATGTTACCATGAAATTCATAAGTCAGTTGTGCAAACAACTGTGTTTGGCAGATACACATTCACCAACACTCCCACCTCCCCTCAGTAGACTGTGATCCGTTCCATATCCGTGATTTTTGATGACCTGCTTGACTAGTTCTGGTTTTCAAATATGATGACAAAAGTGTGGGAGCGGGATAAGAATGACCGAAAACAAATGTTGGTTGAGTTGACTTCCTACCATTCAGTTTCATCCCACACCTGATCTACTTCCAAAAATGCCCACAAGGTGATGAGCCCAGTAAAGCAAGATTAAAATAGAAAGATTGGTGATTCTGGATCTACAGTGTTTTGATTTGCTCAACGTATCTAACACCCTAGAGTTCAAACACAAGAGTAGCCATCAAAGTGTCGGGCATTCGGTTGTGCGAGAACCCTGAGGCAGAGGTACTAATTGAGAACATAGGTGATTTCCTGCACGTTAGGCCAAAAACCTTGTGACTGACAGTCTCCTTTGATGTAACCGTCAAACGGCGAGTCCGTGTGGTACAGAATTCTCTAACAGATTTCACGCAGGGCGTATATGGAAGTGAATTCGTTATTGTAAAGTTGCCGCGAAATTCGTTAAGGCGTTAGTGACGGTCTCCTTTGAGAGTCGACCGCTGATTTTCGAAATCTAGAGGTAAGCTTACGTACTGATTAGGTGAGCAAGGTCACTAACTGTCCTGACCTTTGGAAATAACTACCACACGGAACGTTCTGGTCCAAACGGATGCGGTTTCATACCCATAGCTTTCTGTGCGACATTAGTTTTCTGCAGCTCATCTTTATCGCAAGATTGTGTAGCAGCCCCGACTGTGTTGATCAACCCTTAACTTTTAAACCTGGTACCAGAATCTCACCGTAAAAACCAAAGTCTACTCACGATTTCTTTACTTGATATTTCTGCAGCATTCCAATAATAGAATCAAGTGGCATGTGCGCTCGTTAGGAGTATGTGGAAACGAATAAGCTGGGTGCTCTAGCCAGTTTTAATAGCGTGAAGTTAGTTATGACAGTTGAGTCTACAACTAACACCATCCTGTTAAGGACAGACAATCGGGTGAATGAGATAAACAGGCGTACCATGTGCTTTTCCTCCTAAAAACGTGAACCGCTGGCTCGAATTTGACGAACTGCTGCGCTTGAGAATAGCCTAATGAATGTAACCTTAATAACCTTGCCCACCAAGGAAACTGCATGACGAAAAATGAAGATAGCACCGATGGACTGACAGTTTGTGCTTCCACGGTTAGGGTAATACTCGCTAAAGAAGGCCGTTGTGGCGGAAGTATTATGACCGCAAAAGACGCTTGGTCTGCAAAGTTGTTTATTACACGAACTCCCGTACAGGTTATGTTAAACATGGGACCACGAACACGTACACTCATTCACATACATTGGGTAGCAGTACGTTGTCATTCGCCCTGGTGGCACTTCCCCCATAGCGCGTACACACTATTCCGATAGTCGCTTCTGGTCCGTCGTCTTCCTGGCGTTGAGGCTTGCCCTTTAGTTCCTGAATGTCGCTTGTGAGTAGTATACTACTGCCTGTCTATACAGCAAAATTACACCATAAATCTCGTACCGGACATTGGAATTGTGAAAGATGACCTTGTGCACATTGTTTCCACAAAGTTGGTAAGCCTGCTCTATCCAACATAAAAATGCTCATTCGTCCACTGCTTTAAACGGTCATCAACAATAAGGCGCTTCGATCATCAAAGAGCGTCGGTTAGTAAGTGATACATATTTACACAGTGAGTTTGTTAGCAGTAACAAAAACAACAGTAATAGTAACAACACATTGGTGTAGGCTGGTATCCTAGCGTGTCACCGACTTTAACGATCGTTATTGGTGGGCCTCGAACAAATCCAAAACAAGAATAAGCTGAACACATTATAAAGTGGTTTAAGCTGACCCCCTTTTGAGTGTGCGCATATAGGATGAACAAAAAAAAACAAGCGACCATTCGCAGGTACTCAGTTGAGACATTACTACTCAACCGCAAATCCACAACGCGGATCTAGTTGGTGGTAACAACATGTAGGGTTTCACCCCACTCAATATTCTTGAGAGTAGAGTGTTCGACGTTAATAGATTCCATACGGATGCGCGTAACCAAAGAACTCCTGCAGACATAAGTATGATTGAGCTTCAAAAGTACGAATACACTAACCGAGAACAAGAGCGGGAGTGGAGATAACCCAGCCGCACAGCACTGACTTAATAATGCTCATCGGGGAAAACCACTTCTAAATCACACAGAGCAAACGTGAACAGAATAGTGGTCAAGCGATAGCTACTGTTGATTACATAGCAACCATCAGATACGGTTTCTCGGTCATTCCTCATACTAGCAGGACTTGACTTACAAGGACCTGCGCTGGATTTTTACCGGATGCAACGAGGTGTGAAATGTACCAAGGTCGTGAAGCATAGCGGGTCGACTCATAGAAAAGGACTCCATTCCGCGGTTAGTGATTCAGCAGTTCTTCTAAGCTGATAGTATCAGGGTAACCTCGACCGAGTGATCGATGTCTAAGGATACTTTTGTAATTCCTCACTTGCCAGCTCGAAAGATGGCAGTGTAATAAACATATATTTATGCCGAATGCTTGTAGAGCAGCGTTTCATCATCTTAAGTACTTATGTTCAGTTTAAAGTAGAAACGCAACACTATGAGAATAAGTTGCTTCGTAGGAATGCTCCTCAAAAGAGAATCGTACATACTCGGAGCAGTATTGATAGGTGGGTGGAAAAGTGTACATAACAATTTCGTTAATAACAGATGCGTAGCCTAATTTGTGACTGCCGGAACAGCCTCACTACGTTCGCTTTCCACGCATTTGTCTCACATTTCTTCAACTGTAGCAGAGTTTGAGTTGGATCCTGAAGGAAGCAGAAAATATTAGGGCTAACCAGCTGAGATGTTGTTTGGGTAGAAAGGAGTTAATATAACCGAGTTAAGGATAAAGTAAAACGTGAAACGACCCGTCTTGCTTGGAGCTATTTAAAATCAATATGAAAGATCCACTAGAGAGGTGTAAGTGAGCACACGTCTGAGTGCGCAACTCGATAGAGACAGATGTAAGAGTTCGGCTTATCGACATAACAAGGTTAAACGTTGTTTTATAGTGTAGGGGGCATTGCGGAAATCATAATTTGGTTGCTTAACATAAAAGCAAAACGACTATTGTGTTAAATGGCCATTCTCTGGTTACAAGCGCTGTAATTGTCTCCCTCTGGAAGACAGTGCTAACCGGAACGGACACCAACCATAGTAAATGGGATGCAACACAGAAAGAAAAGTTCATGCATAGCAACAAAGAAGCAAACACCACAGAAATTACATCTGAGCAGTGTGTACCACAACCCGTCGAAAGTCAGCAATATAAAATTTGAGATAAAAATTTTTACAATACGATCAGCATCTAAAAACATGGAGGTAGTTTGTATGCTGAGCACATTTCAACGTACGGTACAGGGGCAACAGAGCGGTGCTCAATGCATCGTGAAAACTGTAACTGCAAAACGAGGTGTTAAGGACATAAAAACCAAGGTTTACGTATACTGGTTAAACAGCCAAGTTGTGTGCCAATAAAGTCAAGTTGATTATTAAGCTTTACATACCATGCCGCTTGCGGACATGTAATAGCACGTGGATACATTTATGCCGAATACTGTTCAGTCAGCAAAAAATTGAGAAGAGTCATCGAGATGATTAGGATTCAAGCACGTTACCGCGCGGCTGATAGTCAGTGTCGTGACCATTAAGTTACATCCGACTGTAGTGCTGGCTGAAATAATGCAATCGATAATTTAAGCAAGCGGTATGCAAAGGAGCCATTGACCTCATAAAGATGTGGCAACCGCGAATTCTTTCGCAGTCCTGGACCGACAGGTCGTTAACGTATTCAAAGTAAATGGCCAAGGAAGTTACGACGGATGTGTTGGGTGCAGGTAAGTCAGCTTGATTGTACGTTTCCCACGTATACAGACGGAATTATTTCATATCGTATGGGCCATGATGGCTTGTCACTCTTGCTTCTCCTGCTGTAATGTATTCTTAAGGCATTGAGTAGTTTTTTGAGACAAAACTATACATCATTCAAGTTTTTTCTCTCCATATTAAATGCAATACTTCAATGTACGAACTCCTCCAATGGACACCGTCAGGTCGTATGTTTTACCTAGTTTCATTTCCTTAACACTGGTTTGGCTTCCCCTCCTAGATCCTACTAAGGTTCTCTTATCGCTTCTGAGAAATAAAGGTTTCATTTTAGCCTATCATCTGAGCAACGGACGCTAGCCAGTTGAGCTGTAATAGGCAAGCTAAGAAGATGGGTGATACGGTGGCTGTTAAATATTTCTCCAGACTGGGTCCCACTATATCAGTATAAGGAAAACTATTTTTAAAACTGATAGCACGACACATACTATCGTCTACAAAATCGTTTACCAAGCTTGCAACGCTTTCGAATTCCATTCTCTTGGCCTTCATAACGTGAAAAAAAGCGAGCATCTTTGAAGGTCCGCTTCCATAGACCTGTTAATTAGGGGGATTTTGTAATTAACACTAGAAAATCCACGCATCATGGCTTCACCGAAACGAATATACCGTTTTCTGCAAACAACGGTTAATTTACCAGCAACCAGTCAGAATGAGAAACATTACTGCCGAGCATACCCACACTCGGGTGATTGATCCATAGCATGTCAGGGGGCGGCATTTCAGATGAGGCCGGGGAAGATCAACGACGTGTAAGACTTCGCCGATGATCATGAAATAGTAATACATATAAATTAACATGTGGAAAAACATATGGAACAAGGCGACTTTTTGTGGAGGGACCTACCGATTCAGTTAGTTTGATCGCGTTCCGTAACGCTTCAATATGGCTACGTGTGACCGATTCCAACGAAGAAAGACTCTCGTTAGCTGCTTTGACCACGCGCGTCGCCTCAGTGATAACTTTGCTAATGTCTGCTACTCGGGGGAGAAATGAATCCATACACATCATGAAAGGATCAGAAAATAAGTTGACTTGAGCAAACCAGTCAAGGGGGGTTTGGCCACCCTTAGCATGATGACATGACCGGCAACATTAGAGGCACGGGACGAAAGCTTCGTAGTGTACAAAACTTTGCAAAAAGTGATAAAGACGTTGCAGTTATGGTTACATTTATCCTGTCAGTTACGAGATACAAAAAGCTGCTGCGTCTCGAGTAAACAATTTCTCCTGTCTTTCGGGTACAGCGTCCGAAAACCGCAAATTGTGCACACGCGAAAATAATTCCTAGCACCATTCATGTGCGAAGGAACAGGACGCAGCAACTGAACTTGGCATCTGTTTCACTGAAGAAACTGTTAGAGGTGTACAGGGATGAGCAGCCTCCTTGGATTTATTCAGTTTGTTTCCTCGCATGTTACCATGAAATTCATAAGTCAGTTGTGCAAACAACTGTGTTTGGCAGATACACATTCACCAACACTCCCACCTCCCCTCAGTAGACTGTGATCCGTTCCATATCCGTGATTTTTGATGACCTGCTTGACTAGTTCTGGTTTTCAAATATGATGACAAAAGTGTGGGAGCGGGATAAGAATGACCGAAAACAAATGTTGGTTGAGTTGACTTCCTACCATTCAGTTTCATCCCACACCTGATCTACTTCCAAAAATGCCCACAAGGTGATGAGCCCAGTAAAGCAAGATTAAAATAGAAAGATTGGTGATTCTGGATCTACAGTGTTTTGATTTGCTCAACGTATCTAACACCCTAGAGTTCAAACACAAGAGTAGCCATCAAAGTGTCGGGCATTCGGTTGTGCGAGAACCCTGAGGCAGAGGTACTAATTGAGAACATAGGTGATTTCCTGCACGTTAAGCCAAAAACCTTGTGACTGACAGTCTCCTTTGATGTAACCGTCAAACGGCGAGTCCGTGTGGTACAAACATAAAACGTCCACGTTCAATGTACAAAAAGGGCAGAGTATGAATAATACACACAGTTAGAACAAACGAAGTGATTTACGGATAGAGGAACCTGGATGTAATGCAGTGCTAATGGTTCTGGCTTTATCGGCAACCGTTTAAACGACTGAATTCTCACATGCAGTAAGCAACAAACATTCGCATTTCGCTGTGAACCAGATTTGGCAGTATTGTGATTTAAGGTGGCATCCACCGTGACGAAGAAAGAAAAACGTCAAGGAATGAAAAATAGAGAAAACAAATTCAACATACAATCATCAATCATGCAAGTGCAGGCACATCACTAACTGTGATACATTTCAATGTCCGATAGTGCTTACGACCAACGACGTTGGCGACCTCAAGGACCCACAGGTTGAGAGAAGAATATGCATGACAAGTGATCTCGTCAATAACTGGTCGCCATGCGGTTCTTTCTAGCCGCTACATGTCCATAAAGTATAATGCAACAAACGATCTACAAACACATCTAGATGTGACTAACACTGTCTCTTGAGCTCCAACGCAAGCACTGAAGATATCCCACGCGGACCCCTTAGAATGTCATCCGTGATGAAGTTGACTGGTGAACATCTGAGAGTTGTCGCAAAATTATATAATAACAATCGTAACAATCAAACAGCACTTTAGTCGTCATTCTAGTACGGAGACAAGCGCAGAGCGGTCCAGACAATATTATTCGAAGTCGGTAAACAGGATTAGCAACATGATGGTTACCATTCACCTAAATGAACGTTTACTTGGTAAGGCTTAATCGCAAAGTGAAAGTGTGATTAGTGCGTATGCGACAAGACTAAAATTCCATGCCTTGCATCAATCCTTCTGGGTATGATACACAGATTAACGGGAATCTCAGAAGAAACAGAGATAATGCTGATGTCATTGTGGTCATACTGTTGAGACCCGAGGTAAAACGTTGCGGTCGACAGGAACCACAAAAGATATCTATGCAGTTTCACGCACGACTTCTGACAGCAAACTTTTGTCAATGCTATGAAAGGGAGAAGACAGCCAGACTCCGCACCTTATCATATCAATGTCAGTGTGCCGCACAAGAAAACTGAAAATGTAAGCCAATTTACTATACAACACGACGGTGTCATGAATTATTGGTGGGCTCTGAAAAATCCAACAGCAAGATAACTGAACACATTATAAAGTGTTTAAGCTGACCCCCTTTTGAGTGTGCGCATATAGGATGAACAAAAAAAAACAAGCGACCATTCGCAGGTACTCAGTTGAGACATTACTACTCAACCGCAAATCACAACGCGATCTAGTTTGGTAACAACATGTAGGTTTCACCTCACTCAATATTCTGGGATAGAAGTGTCGACGCTAAGATCCCAACGGATGCGTGTAACCAAAGAATCCTGCAGACATAAGATATTTGAGCTTCAAAAATACAATACACACCAGAAGACGGACTGGTGGATAACAGCCAGCACAGCATGCTAATATGCTCATCGGGAAACACTTCTAATCACACAGAGCAACTGAACAGAATAGTGGTCAAGCGATAGTACTGTTGATACAATAGCACCCCTAGACGGTTCTCGGTCATTCATACAGCAGAAGACTGACCTAAAGGACCTTGCCTGGATTTACCGGATCAACAGGTGTGAATTACAATGAGATAGATGGTCGACTCATTAGAAAGGACTCATTCCGCGGTTAGTGATTCAGCAGTTCTTCTAAGCTGATAGTATCAGGGTAACCTCGACCGAGTGATCGATGTCTAAGGATACTTTTGTAATTCCTCACTTGCCAGCTCGAAAGATGGCAGTGTAATAAACATATATTTATGCCGAATGCTTGTAGAGCAGCGTTTCATCATCTTAAGTACTTATGTTCAGTTTAAAGTAGAAACGCAACACTATGAGAATAAGTTGCTTCGTAGGAATGCTCCTCAAAAGAGAATCGTGCATACTCGGAGCAGTATTGATAGGTGGGTGGAAAAGTGTACATCGGTATAATAACAATGCGTACCTAATTTGACTGCCGGAACAGCCTCACTACGTTCTTTCACCATTTGTCTCACTTCTTCAACTGTAGGCAAGTTATGAGTTGGATCCTGGAAGGAAAAGCAGAAAAGTATTAGGGCTAACCGGCTGAAGGAGTTGTTCGGTAGAAAGGAGTTAATATACCGAGTTAAGGATAAATTAAACGTGAACGACCCGTCTGTATGGAGCATTAAAATCCATCATGAAGAGTAGGTGTAAGTGAGCCAAACGTCTGAGTGCACCATCCGATAGAGATAGTGTAAGAGTTCGCTATCGACATAAACAAGGTTTAAACGTTGTTTAAATGTAGGGGGCATTGTGGATCATAATTGGTACTTAACATAAAAGAAACGACTATTGTTAAATGGCCATTCTCTGGTTACAAGCGCTGTAATTGTCTCCCTCTGGAAGACAGTGCTAACCGGAACGGACACCAACCATAGTAAATGGGATGCAACACAGAACAAAGTTCTGTCATAGCACAAAGAACAAACAGCAACAGAAATTACACTGAGCATGTGTACAACCTTCCGAAAGTCAGCATATAAAATTTGAGATAAAAATTTTTACAATACGATCAGCATCTAAAAACATGGAGGTAGTTTGTATGCTGAGCACATTTCAACGTACGGTACAGGGGCAACAGAGCGGTGCTCAATGCATCGTGAAAACTGTAACTGCAAAACGAGGTGTTAAGGACATAAAAACCAACGTTTACGTATACTGGTTAAACAGCCAAGTTGTGTGCCAATAAAGTCAAGTTGATTATTAAGCTTTACATACCATGCCGCTTGCGGACATGTAATAGCACGTGGATACATTTATGCCGAATACTGTTCAGTCAACAAAAAATTGAGAAGAGTCATCGAGATGATTAGGATTCAAGCACGTTACCGCGCGGCTGATAGTCAGTGTCGTGACCATTAAGTTACATCCGACTGTAGTGCTGGCTGAAATAATGCAATCGATAATTTAAGCAAGCGGTATGCAAAGGAGCCATTGACCTCATAAAGATGTGGCAACCGCGAATTCTTTCGCAGTCCTGGACCGACAGGTCGTTAACGTATTCAAAGTAAATGGCCAAGGAAGTTACGACGGATGTGTTGGGTGCAGGTAAGTCAGCTTGATTGTACGTTTCCCACGTATACAGACGGAATTATTTCATATCGTATGGGCCATGATGGCTTGTCACTCTTGCTTCTCCTGCTGTAATGTATTCTTAAGGCATTGAGTAGTTTTTTGAGACAAAACTATACATCATTCAAGTTTTTTCTCTCCATATTAAATGCACTACTTCAATGTACGAACTCCTCCAATGGACACCGTCAGGTCGTATGTTTTACCTAGTTTCATTTCCTTAACACTGGTTTGGCTTCCCCTACCTAGATCCTACTAAGGTTCTCTTATCGCTTCTGAGAAATAAAGGTTTCATTTTAGCCTATCATCTGAGCAACGGACGCTAGCCAGTTGAGCTGTAATAGGCAAGCTAAGAAGATGGGTGATACGGTGGCTGTTAAATATTTCTCCAGACTGGGTCCCACTATATCAGTATAAGGAAAACTATTTTTAAAACTGATAGCACGACACATACTATCGTCTACAAAATCGTTTACCAAGCTTGCAACGCTTTCGAATTCCATTCTCTTGGCCTTCATAACGTGAAAAAAAGCGAGCATCTTTGAAGGTCCGCTTCCATAGACCTGTTAATTAGGGGGATTTTGTAATTAACTAGATGTCAGGCGGAAACAAAAAATAAGGATAAAGAAATAAGAATAGGAAGAACATTCAATCCATGTAACGTATTACCAAGGTAGCGATAGGTTCACTACCATCTGTTTCTGAACGCATAACGGTGGTTTCATACGGTGTATAGCAAGCGCTTCGGAAAAAGCTAAAGCGTGTTTGTTCATTGTCTGACAGATAACACGGAATGCTTTAACGGAGTCTACGCGATGGCTAG
>LOND01028784.1:6461-22176 GCA_014220965.1 Paragonimus kellicotti | reverse complement strand
TGATCAACACAGTCGGGGCTGCTACACAATCTTGCGATAAAGATGAGCCGCAGAAAGCTATGGGTATGAAATCGCATCCGTTTGGACCAGAACGTTCCGTGTGGTAGTTATTTCCAAAGGTCAGGACAGCTAGTGACCTTGCTCACCTAATCAGTACGTAAGCTTACCTCTAGATTTCGAAAATCAGCGGTCGACTCTCAAAGGAGACCGTCACTAACGCCTTAACGAATTTCGCGGCAACTTTACAATAACGAATTCACTTCCATATACGCCCTGCGTGAAATCTGTTAGAGAAGAAGCCATGATGCGTGGATTTTCTAGTGTGTATCATTATTTTCGAACACATGACCGAATCATGATTGATTGCTGTGAAAATTTTGCCCGTAGGCTCCCACACATCCAAGTGCTCGTACATCATTTTGCTGAGAAGAGCGAACGAAATGGTGTCTGAGCATTCCTTCTATATGACTACTGTTGCCTTCTTCACAGAAACAGTAAGTGACAGAGGTTCAAGAAGCAACAATTAATTTGTTTAGAAAAGCCTTTGAGGTTAGACAAATTGCTTAAATTTATTTTACCCGAAGATGCGCAATGTAACAGAACATGGCTGGTAGTTCGGGAAGATGGTCAAGAAATATCCGTCGTTTGTTGCAACAGGCCCTCTCGCAAGTCGTGCAGTCAATGTCTGACACAAGTTCCACTCTAGTAGAACATTGTCGTCCTCTAAGACAAGGGCTCGAAAGAGTGCACATGTAGCCAAGGGTGCTATCGGGAAACACAGAGCAGATCAGAATCAAGTGCTGCACGAATCCGTGTTATCTTACCGTCTCACATTCATTTACCGCCCGAACTTTTAAAACAATTCGATAGGGATAAGGAGCGTCTTAAAATTCAGTATCCAGAGTTCAATCACCGACTATCTCAAATACCCACGTGTAAAGCGGAGCCAAATAACACTCCGTCCATACAGAACCCAAAGTTCACGGTGGACATATCATTGAGGTATGAAGCCAAAAGCTTGACCATAACCCAACTAATCATAATTTAGTGTTATTATTACTTCATTCCAAAACGAACGGGGGTTAGCCGGAACCGTGTTAATGCTGAACCAAATGTTTTACACATACGAGTACACATGACCGCTATGTGCCACTCAAAATTCGGTCAGCATTAACATTAAGCTGACGATTGTAGTTGAGATAAGGACACTTCTCATCAGCCCACGGTAACTCAGCTAGAATGGTGCTAGACCACCAGTCACACGGTTGCGGGTCTAATCCCGAGCGACTCCTCCTGTCTGGGTTTGAACGGTCTGATAGTATCCAGCCTACAGATGAGTTTGCAAAGCAAACTGTAGCGACCATTATGTTTTCAAAGCTGGAAAAGTGTACCTTATAGACTTCAATTTTGTTTGGAGAGCATGTAGCGTACTTTACAATCGCCAGATGATCAAAATAAGTTCACCTAAGTTAAAAATATGAAAGATACTCGTAAGAAAACATGTCATCTATCGTACAGTTCGTGTTATAGAAACCTCGATTTAATGGTCAAATAGTGACCATTAAAATCTGTGACATCATCCGTGCTACTACTACCAACCAATGATAAACTATGATTTCTGCAAAATTGATATAACTCAGTAAATTCATCTTCTTGTACCGTGAACTGCAAATGCCTACTACAACCAGTTCGACGCCTTCATCTTATTACCTACGCAAGAGAGTCGAATTCAAAGAAGATTCATAGAAGTGTTCGTAATCCCTAATTTCGGATATTACAGTGTTCCCATCTGATTGTAGCCTACAGTTCAGGATGAGTTTATCGAGCGTCTAACCGACCTTCTACCAATAAGAAACACAAAAGTAGCCATTCTGTGTGCAGACTGGTAGAATAATATCTGCCTAGCTGGTCAGTACTCATTCTACGGACGAAAGTGGACTCCAGTGAAGCACTATCAAGACTACAATGTCCACGCGGTAGGCACCAACTCCCGATACATCATCATTCAAACAGCCATGAACACAAACAAGTCTCACCTGTCACTGGCGTGACCGCACAAAGAATTGTAAGTCAGCCTAAGCGATGCCTGGGTCTACACTATGTGGCTGTCAACACAAAACTTAATGACCTTCGACGGATATCCAAAGAGTTAATGGCTCCCTTCAAAAATACTGAAACTAAAATAGACATCCCAGTCAAGAAGTAGTTCCGGTCGTCCAGAGTAGCTGGAACAAATTATTTAAAACATCCATTAACATCACACGACACAAATGGCAAATAGGTGACAAATGTCAGTTAAAACTTACACGATATTCCAGAGGTCTGAAAGAAACAACAAATTCCAATCTTAAGATGGATGTAATTACCTTTAACATATTCACAGGTTTACGACTGTCAAATGAGCTGAATCATAGCTCGTTAACTAAAAGCTTTGCAACATACCGACTTTTATGTTACTTCAGATTTGTGAACATCTAGCTCATTTTCCAGTTTATGTATAACTATAATGGTGGAAACTGTCTGTCGATCCGGGTGACAAGTGATTTCAACCGTTCAAAGCTGGAAGAATGTGTAGTATGACTGGAACGTCGTGCGCTCCAATACCTCCATTGTTGAGATATTTCAAAGTGTACATCACCCACACTTGATCGCAGCCTTCGCATTCAGATAAGCCTTTCGGCTAGCCCACTTCGAAAGGAAGCACTAGACTCGAGTTTCGCTCTTATTAGAGCTCATCAGTAGTGCATATCCTTGTCTGGATCGGAGTTTGCACTCTGACCCTCGTGCTTGTGAGACTAGCGTGTTACCACAATGCCAGTAACCTACTGAGTTATTTGTTAGCAATGCTCTATCAGTAAGGATAAGTGAGTTCAAAAACTGGCGTTAGTCACCGGTATCTGGAAATCTCACCAGCTAAGACTCAACAATGAGAAAACTTACTGATCAACTCTGGCAGAGGATTCACTGACTGGAGGATTTTCCAAATCAGATTCTGTCCAAGTGGCTTCTTGGGCATCCGGTGTTTTCCTTCCCAAAAAAAATTTAAGGACTTATTAAAAACAAGCTCAAAACAAGACAACTAAGACAAAAATGAGGACGAAAAACGATACAGTATTAAACTCTGATAAACTGCCTCGTACAGCTACGAAGGCACTAAGTCTGTACTTCCTTCTGTATTATCACTGAATGCATATTCGTAATAGGATTCACAATGACAGCAGGATTGACCATGAAGCGGTAAAAATGTGAAATAATGTTGTCCAGAATAAATTTAAAGAACGCCACAGTAGTCATAAAAGATGAATGCTCAAGCACCATCCCGTTCGTTTCTTTCAATAACATACGCGAAATGGTGTAGAGATATTTGGACGTGTGAGTGCCCATGGAGTACAATTTTCAGTGATCAATCATGATTCGGTCATGTGTTCGAAAATAATAACACCAGATGTGAGGTGAAACAAAGAATAAGGATAAAGAAATGCGTGGGAAGGACGTATTACCAAGATGGCGATAAGTTCATTACCATTTGCTTTTGAACACAAAAGACGGTTTCATGCAGTGTATGGCAAGCACTTTCGGAAAAGCCAAGTGTAAAAAGTGCAATTGAAAAAAATCTACAGAAATCTAGTCATCGCGTAGACTCCGTTAAAGCATTCCATGTTATCTGTCAGACAATGAACAAATACGCTGTAGGTTTTTCCAAAGTGCTTGCTATATACCGTACGAAACCACCGTTATGCGTTCAGAAACGGATGGTAATGAACCCATTGCTATCTTGGTAATACGTTATATGGATTTAATGTTCTTCCTATTCTTATTTCTTTATCCCTATTTTTTGTTTCCGCCTGACATCTAGTATCATTATTTTCGAACACATGACCGAATCATGATTGATTGCTGTGAAAATTTTGCCCGTAGGCTCCCACACATCCAAGTGCTCGTACATCATTTTGCTGAGAAGAGCGAACGAAATGGTGTCTGAGCATTCCTTCTATATGACTACTGTTGCCTTCTTCACAGAAACAGTAAGTGACAGAGGTTCAAGAAGCAACAATTAATTTGTTTAGAAAAGCCTTTGAGGTTAGACAAATTGCTTAAATTTATTTTACCCGAAGATGCGCAATGTAACAGAACATGGCTGGTAGTTCGGGAAGATGGTCAAGAAATATCCGTCGTTTGTTGCAACAGGCCCTCTCGCAAGTCGTGCAGTCAATGTCTGACACAAGTTCCACTCTAGTAGAACATTGTCGTCCTCTAAGACAAGGCTAAAAGAGTGCACATGTAGCCAAGGGTGCTATCGGGAAACACAGAGCAGATCAGAATCAAGTGCTGCACGAATCCGTGTTATCTTACCGTCTCACATTCATTTACCGCCCGAACTTTTAAAACAATTCGATAGGGATAAGGAGCGTCTTAAAATTCAGTATCCAGAGTTCAATCACCGACTATCTCAAATACCCACGTGTAAAGCGGAGCCAAATAACACTCCGTCCATACAGAACCCAAAGTTCACGGTGGACATATCATTGAGGTATGAAGCCAAAAGCTTGACCATAACCCAACTAATCATAATTTAGTGTTATTATTACTTCATTCCAAAACGAACGGGGGTTAGCCGGAACCGTGTTAATGCTGAACCAAATGTTTTACACATACGAGTACACATGACCGCTATGTGCCACTCAAAATTCGGTCAGCATTAACATTAAGCTGACGATTGTAGTTGAGATAAGGACACTTCTCATCAGCCCACGGTAACTCAGCTAGAATGGTGCTAGACCACCAGTCACACGGTTGCGGGTCTAATCCCGAGCGACTCCTCCTGTCTTGGAAGGGTCTGGTAGTATCCAGCCTACAGATGAGTTTGCAAAGCAAACTGTAGCGACCATTATGTTTTCAAAGCTGGAAAAGTGTACCTTATAGACTTCAATTTTGTTTGGAGAGCATGTAGCGTACTTTACAATCGCCAGATGATCAAAATAAGTTCACCTAAGTTAAAAATATGAAAGATACTCGTAAGAAAACATGTCATCTATCGTACAGTTCGTGTTATAGAAACCTCGATTTAATGGTCAAATAGTGACCATTAAAATCTGTGACATCATCCGTGCTACTACTACCAACCAATGATAAACTATGATTTCTGCAAAATTGATATAACTCAGTAAATTCATCTTCTTGTACCGTGAACTGCAAATGCCTACTACAACCAGTTCGACGCCTTCATCTTATTACCTACGCAAGAGAGTCGAATTCAAAGAAGATTCATAGAAGTGTTCGTAATCCCTAATTTCGGATATTACAGTGTTCCCATCTGATTGTAGCCTACAGTTCAGGATGAGTTTATCGAGCGTCTAACCGACCTTCTACCAATAAGAAACACAAGTAGCCATTCTGTGTGCAGACTGGTAGAATAATATCTGCCTAGCTGGTCAGTACTCATTCTACGGACGAAAGTGGACTCCAGTGAAGCACTATCAAGACTACAATGTCCACGCGGTAGGCACCAACTCCCGATACATCATCATTCAAACAGCCATGAACACAAACAAGTCTCACCTGTCACTGGCGTGACCGCACAAAGAATTGTAAGTCAGCCTAAGCGATGCCTGGGTCTACACTATGTGGCTGTCAACACAAAACTTAATGACCTTCGACGGATATCCAAAGAGTTAATGGCTCCCTTCAAAAATACTGAAACTAAAATAGACATCCCAGTCAAGAAGTAGTTCCGGTCGTCCAGAGTAGCTGGAACAAATTATTTAAAACATCCATTAACATCTTGGCACTTCCTTTGGATGGTGGTGGCAAAAGTCGTTCAGGCCAGGAGTTTTGAAATAATTCAAAGCTGCGATGTAATTGCGCATTTCGGCTTGGTCGGGTGATGTTAAACCGTCGGAGCAAGACAACCTCAGAACTACGTGAGAATGATGAAATAGAAGCAGGGGACCAAATGAACAACCTCTAGAAGTGTTATGTCCGAGAAGGTAGCTTACCTATTATGAATAAGTATGACACCAATCTCCTTAAGAGGCCTACTGACGGCTGACTTTCAGGAATATGTAGAGCGGCTAATATGAAACAACACGCCAATGGTCTTCAATGCACAAGCGGTTTCAATTTCGTTAGCATTCTTGACCGACCAAATTCCCAGACTGGCGACTATGTCACACTTGAGATTTTTTTGGGGCACGCGTACTTGACTTGTTATACACTGTCGTTCTGGATTTTTCACTTCTAGTAACTGTGAATAATTCTCTGAGATCCAGCAATAATTGTACTCATAACACAGGCAACAGCACCTGCTACTCCAATGCCTGCAAAATGTGTACCCGACAAATGTTTAAAGCTAAAGGACAGCGGAAAAGTCTGAAAGCCAAAATTGTATGACAGTCTTGCTTAATTGTAAATCGATTCACCTTCTCAACTATCAATGGAGGTGGTTAGGGGGAACGCCGTTCGGTAGACATCAATAAGCCGACAGCATATGATAGTGTGATCCAAATCCATGCATATATTCCATAAAAATCCACAATCCTGAACGAAATCAGTCCATCAATAATCAACACTCAAGTAGCCTCGTATCCGTACAACGTCGAAAGCACGTAGACAACAATGCACTACAAGCATCAACACACTTAACAGGTCAGTCGTTGGTATGTCGGTGCATCGGTTATAAACGTATGCTTCCGCCGTTGTTGTTCGAACGGTCGGACAGGTCGAGCAGAATTAGTTACATAGTAGAAAGACAGTCATCTGAGAAACAACCTGATAGTCGCCGTGACGGCAAAATACAGGACTGTGATGATCACAGTAAATGACCGATTGCAGAATTAGAGCGTAGACAAATCACTTCATATGGGTGATGTGACGATCTGTCGGCTACAGTGCGACAGACGAACAGCAATCAACTGCACTTATGCACTACGACTGAATGAAAATGTGGTCATTAGAAGTAATTGGTTAAGTACGAAAGTGCGTCAACCGTTGGTTTACAGTGTACTACTCAAGTAAGCCATGATAGAAACCTATCATTGTATGCATTTTACCTATCCGTTTCGTTTCGGTAATATCAGTTTCGGTAATATCAGCTAAACTTCAGCCATGACCAGATACAGCTTTTCTTACATTATTCCCTGTTGATTCTGGCCAGAATCAATGAAAATTACGTTCGGATCACTACAAGTGAAACTGAGAGTACGCCCGCCGGAAGGCTCGAACCACAGTACATCTAGACCCGGTCCCGCAGCTCTATCACCCGACTACCCAACCACAACCAGTGGCCCGTACAACGTCAATCTCAACTGCTCCCATACCTATACTCCATTGGTCAAACTATCGTACTGTAGGTCCTTCATACATATCTCCATTGTTGATTACATTAAATACTGGCCAAACATTTCTCACATTGTTACACGTAACATACTCTGAATTGGTGCTACGAACTCTCTCCTTTTTACCCATTTTGTATCGTCTCATTGAATTGCTTACGCTACCGCATTATTGACTGATACTTGCTGACGGTTAAATTCCGTGCTCAGAGTTCACTTGGTTGTAAGTTGTATAATTTGCTAACCATTACTTATTTATGTACAGAACCAGTTTTATCCGAGTAAACCTTCAACATTCTGTCTTGTTCTGCCCTGAATCAAGAGGTTTACAGCTGCCCCGATAGACTGTGTATAGCCGAGAATCCTGACAGATTCTACACTCCCAATGCTTTGCTCTAAGTGGGTTTTCGTAAAGCACTCAACGCGCCCGACAAGTGTACATGCTGTCACTGTTCCAAATATTAAAGCCGCACAATTAAGTTCATAATACATTAAGTCCAACATAGTATGAATACCTCAACACCGGAAAATTCATACCCAGAATGCAACAGGATGGTGTAGTAGTCCGGTATCTTCACTACTGAGTACTTTCAGATGGAACAACTGCACGTGCTTTATCGCGCTCTAGCAACAATACCGTCACCATATTTCAGGTCTCTTCGACCGGTTCTTCCAAACACTTGAGAATGCGTATTGTAAAGTTCACCCACAAGAACGAGATCAGTTGTTTTATTCGGTGGTTGATTATGCTTCATACCCTTGGCTGGATTTAGAACCGCAGAATAGGGTGTCAATCATCGGAGTTTTCCATCAGTGTGCTCAGGCTGCAAGAACATTTCCGAAGTCCGTGTGGCGAGGTGCATTGTTGCAGACTATCCTCGAGTTATCTTTCGTGATCCGCCAGACAACACGCCATCGTTTGCAGTCGGCTCTGCCGAATCGTTTTGTTACATGAAACAACTTTGATGAAATACGCCGGCAAGCCTCGTTGTGAGAAGAACAGCGCACGCTTGGCCGGTTGTAACAATTGCGCGCGTCTCCTGTTCGCATATGTATTGCACTTCTGCGGGAGCGACTATAGAACACGTTGACATGATCCAGGTAGTTGAAAATAGTCGAATGCCTTAACAAGTTTTATCATCATCAAACAATAAGCATCCCTGCAATCACGTGTGATCGCATGTGCTGAACAATTTCCAACTTCTGTAGTTAACTCGGTAGCCAGGCTCTGATAGGTTAAATACAATTTTTAACGCTTATCAACCTCCAGTTCAAACAGTTACAAACGGTGCTGCAGGAGACTTCCATCACGCATTTTATTTTCATCTGTAATCACAAGAAATACACACTGATAGTAGTATTTAATCATCCACTCCGTTAACTGATCGACTTCTGTATCAAATCCATCTAGGCCAACCCCGTTACGCACACGTCCGGTTGTTCTGTTACCAAAAAGCCAACGGTGAACAGCCAAAAGAAGAGCAACCGCCTTCTGCTTATCATCGTTCTCATAGGCACCGACAGGTTCCTTGTGAATACGGTCCGAGTGGGACACGACTTAACATTTCTACAACTGTAATCACTGAACGGAGTATGGTATAAACAGCCTGTGACCATTAGGTTTTTAACCAACGATGCTTGGTTTGGTACAATGGTACACATTAACGGACTACGAAACGAACCCATCCGTGTAGCTGAACCACCCCACGGTCACTGCATCTAATCACATATTGTCAGATCAGGTTGACAATGTACAGAAACTTGGTGGTATTGGCTAGTTTGCCACCTCCGATCTAAGCGCCGACATACAGGGCACTGTACAATGACACAATACACGCAGCCTTATGTACGACTGCGTGACTAGATGTCTCCACAGAGACGTGATGAACCTGTGGTTTTGATTGTCGGTGCCTTTCTAACAAAACACACGTGTGATTGAAGTAACGATACGACTCTCTGGCATGATTTCAAAACAAACGTTTAACATGCGATAGCCGTCTTCAGGTATTTGACCACCGATGTCTGCGTTCAATCGCTCGTATCGGGTGGCACCAGCGAGTAAGCAACGAGGAGGTTAGGAAGCGGGTATTTGGTAGTGATTGTCAAACGAGTTCTTTGTTCAATCGCTACATTTGCACAGACTTAGATGGTTAGGTCATGTACTAAGGATGCCAGCTAGTCGTTTGCCACACCGAGCACTGTTTGCCGACGCTGCGGCCGACTGGCGCAAGGTGCGAGGTGGACAGATGATGACCTGGCGTAGACAAATGAAATCGTTCACGAAGGGGTTGGTCACTGTAGATCGGGTTCGTCTCCCGGGCTGGGGCCCTCGCGACTCACAGAGTCGGTGGCTTGAGACGTTAGGTGAGATGGCGGCTAATCGAGCTCAGTGGCGTGAATGTTGTCGTTGTTTGGCCGAGTTGTCTGTGAAGTGAGTGCATTTAATGACATGGAGACAGTGAAAGCCGTAAGGAGGCTGTCTTTCTGATGACGCCTTACTTTCACTTATAGCTTGGTTGTTTGTTTGCAAGGTGTAGGCACCTTGATGTTGAATGTTTGAATATAGACGTAGCTATTTTTAGTAGTTAGGTCCACTTCCCCTCCTCTTTTTCTTCTCTTCTTCCTATATAGGTTTTTTCCTTCGTGATTGTGTAGCAGCTAAGCATCAGTGTGAACCACTGATGTACTTGCTGTCTATGATGATGATGAACATGCGATAATGACGCCGACCCACTACATGCAGTTCGGTGGTTCTAACGCATTCCGATGGAGCCCAAAAAACGATGCTTATCATCACCGTCATCTATGCTTAGATGCGCCGTGAACAGAAAGTGTGTATTATTCTCGTTGTGAAACCTTGAAGGCATATGAACCACGACCCATTATAACGTTTTTTGCCGTTAAACATGGCGTCTAGGTCTAATCAAGTTTGTTAGGCTGGGCAGATATATATATATATATATATATATATATATATAAGAGGCACACGCTGAGGAGTGAACGATTTATTGTGAAGTTTCAAATTCATACTGTGTATTTACTTCTAAAACAATGTAGGAAAAGATAATTAGACAGAATTGCGCTTACTCAGTAAGAAACGGTAATGGCGAGGAATCGTTCTCAGGAACCGTGATGTGTTCGGCTTTCCCGTCAAACCAACCACCGATAATACGTTCAATTTCTTCCAAAATGGGTTTCGTTGACGGATAATAACTAACTAAAAGATCCCTGAAGTATTTGCTTGTGTACAACAGTCCTGCAACGGAGGTCGTTGAGAATACAGTAATCAGAATGAGATTTCGGATCCATCGGCGTGACTTTCGCGGTGGGTTGGAAAAACTGCCAGATTGAGGCCTGGAGAAAGATTTTAGAAAAAAAAACTAAAATTACGTTGCAAACGAGCAAAAATGGCACGCGATATAGGAAAAAAAATATGTATACTAGTTGTCCCAATACAGATTGTGTCGCAAGGATTACCTTCAAAAGCTCAACTGATTAAAGCAAGTGTATTCATAAATTTGTTGCGGATACAATGGTATCTTACAGTTGAGAGTTATTGATGCTGGATTCCGGAATAAAACATCAGCCACACAGTAGTAAAACAGGACAGTTAGTTAAAATCTAGGACTAATTTGACGAGTAAAATGCGATTTGTATGACTCTTCAGTTTAGACGTCCTATACCGCGCGTCATATTGGTTTAGACAGGCGCCAGATACCGTTATGTAAGATGTATGCAATATTTCGTTCGTTCTCCTCAGTTGCTTACACGAAATGATAACCAAATGCGTATATGAATGATTGCACACAGGCAAAATGGTAAAGTCTGTATAGCAATGATGGCTTAATGCGTGACATGTACATTAAAAGGTCAAGCATTTGGACGGCACATAACAAGCTATGATTGCTAGATAGACACTCTACTATTTTGCCTGTATGCATCCATCCATATACCCATTCGGTTGTCATTTCGTTTATGCAACCGAAGAGGACGAACGAAATGCTGCTCGATCATACATCTTACATAACAACTTCGGCCTTATTCAAATTCATAAGAGGAAGAACGGTTCCAGATACTTCGAAAACTCAAAGCTGAAAATAGACAAAATGGAAATGTATGGATTATTGCACAACTTTATCACTCGCGGTAACACCGGTGGTCAAAACTAAAGGGTAACAGTTGAACCGAGTGAAGTCATCATCGACATTATGGACACTAGTAAGTAAACGGTTAACCGCCATACAACCACTGGAAAAAAGCCCATTTCAGAAAAGAAAAGGCGGACGAAACGAGACTTTTTAAACAAAACTCTGCCTGATCGCATGTAAATCAGAGCTTACAACTTTGTTGGGACGATAAAACTTATAACTGGTGACCTCTAACAAAGGTGAAACTCGAATTTAGCGTCTTTTTGAAAAACATATTGGAATGACATATGAGTGGCGTGTAGCCAATATCGAATAAACCCTTGATTATCCAACGGTAGTTTGTATGGATTAAAGTGCTCTAATAGCCAGCAGCCGCGTTGCAATTGAGACCAGGCCGCATTTGCTAGACAACTACCATGAGGCTATTATTGACTCACTTCACTAGTTGTTCCCACTTTACAAACAAGCCAGTCAAACAACGACGACATTCACGTGGTGGATCCCGATTATGCGTCATCCACCTCAATGTCTTTGAATACCGACTTTGTCGATCACGAGTCAGTCAAGGACACGAATTCAACCTATAGTAGCTAGCATAATGACGACTGGCTGCATAACTTTATGCCAAAGCATGGATTGCCAATCGATGGAGTGCTTCACGTGGCAAACCATTAGCTGGCAACCCCACTGCATGGTCCAATCAACTGACTGAAAATCTTCCAAGCCAGAAAGGTCGAACTCGTGTGCTCCTTGATACCAAATTTCAACTTCCTAGCCCCATAGTTTATTGCTCATTGAGGCAATCTAATGCGTGAAACTGAACGCAGCGATGATTGAATTAGTTGCAGATAGTAAAAAATCACCAAATTAAGCTGCAAAGTTTTGCGACCGCAAAGTAGCACAACCCTCCCAACTGCCTTATACACATACTCATATGCGTCAAGACGCCCTTCTTTCATGAAATAACCGGAAAACATCGCTTTAATGTTTACTTTACTTATGCTACTTCTTCTACCGATGTGTACACAACTAAGTGCAAAACTGGCACAGAACCCGCATAATTTCACTATCCGAAATGAAATATGGGCAGCGACAGTAGCTTTAGAGAAGGGATTAACATAACGAGGATACAGAACAAGTCTGGGGGTGCTAAGTAACACGCCAAAAGTTGTTAACATCATCTGTGTCTCTTAAAAAGAGAAAAACAGCAACACTTCGCTGCCATTGTAAGTACGATCTACTAGGTTTTGACCAATTGTTTTGTGAACAACGCACGCAGCCCTACATCAGCCCGTCCACAAAATTAATAAATAAGAAGACTGATCAGACTTGACAAAAGTCGCCCTCCAGGTTGAGTCTGACAGTTTCTGGCCAATCAACAGTTGGACCAAAGTGTGTGAAGAGAGCGTTGATAAAATGCTCAAGTGACTGTTCGATGAATGCCTGGGTTCCGTGAGAGATCCCGACTCCCAACTTTGGTTATGCAATTGTCAACTGACGCCAATGCGAAAGTGCGTCTGCAACCAACCACACTAATTGAAACTACTGGCTCAAAACCTACAATGATGTCCCAATACCTCATTCAACTACTGATGGGAGGAAGTCGTCAGATGCAGGTGTCTTACATCGTTCGGGTTGACAGGTTCTGTAGTGGGCTTCAGTTCACATACTTGCTTACGAATTTGCGAATAACGAGATGACCTTAAGGGAGCGACGGTAACATGGTTGAAATAGAAGACCATCAAAACTGTCCTCAAAGTATTGTGTCCATAGACCTAACCTTCTCCAGGCATTCTGAACAAATGTGCCATCTGTTTAATTTATAGTGAAGGAGCTCATGGACAACTCGATCAAAGCCAAACGAGGCATAAATGCTTCCAATGTTTAGCTGAGGTGTCTGAAATAAGCGCAATTAAAGAAAGGAGGTAGTGAAAGCCATTCTAGTATCACGAACTGCGTGGCTGTTTGTTTACAAAGTGTTCTGGTGTTGGACGCTCCGATTTGACCAGGACCATTTTTTAGTTGATAAGTCCCGATTATCGATTTTTTTGTTTCACAGTTAGGCCTTGTTTTCCTCCCTATGGTTTCAAGGTAGTTAGTCATAAATGCGAACCACCTTTGTGTTGTTATTTATGGTGATAACGATGAAACATGCAAAAACCAATCACAGTGGTAGTCAATTAGTGGAGTGATAGGTGTACAACTCGTGAGAAAACTGAGATCATCCAGTATTATACATAATTTTGCCACATCAAGTGTAAAAGTGCCATGCTACCAGGTGCAACCAAGTGAAATCGTTACAAGTAATAATACAGGACAGTCTGAAGCTCGTTTGACCTTAGGATGTTAATGGAAAGTCATAAAAATAACTACGATAAAACTAGAAAAGCATCTTCTAGGTGTGTACTATTAAATCAATCAAACACGACAGAACATGGTGCGCGAGTCAAAAGCCTACAACAAAAGTTTACATCAGTGGAGAAGGCAACGCATACTAAGGTCTGGGTGCTCCCTAACTGGAGAGTGCCACGAATATCGGTTTCCTACGGCGTTATTAACCCTGTGCCTCCCATCATTGGCGGTTTTGTTTTCAGCCAAACAAAACTGAACACCATGGCCTTCGGTTTCAACATTCATTCTCGTGTATCGTGATATACAGTTTACAAGGTATTCATCAAAGAAACAATAAACCACGGACTCCTTTCACTGACCGGAGCGCTGTATTACCCTCAATTTATCTGAAGCTGTTGACGTACGGGATAACGGGCATTGTACCTTGACGAACTCTTCACTCCGCCGACACTCAACAACCAGACGAACGAGTGTTTTAAACTGCGTCTCATCTCCAACCCTAAAACCTCGCCAACTGTACCGATTGAGATGCCACTGTCTGCTTACCAGTAGATTTATTTTCAGCCTAGAAGCAAAACGTTCATCTGTAGTCTATTAGCATCGTATGGACAAGAAGCTGAATACTGTTGACCAATAACCACAAAAGCTAAGGGATTCAACAAATCTCAGGTAATCGGTGCAGATCAGAATCACGATAGTGTCTTGAGTAACGCATTTACAAACAAGATAATATCAAAACTGTCTGTAAGAGACTTTCGTAACAAAAAAAAAAACTAGCCCCGAAGACGACTGTCGATTAAAATATATATATCGGGGGGATTGGAAAGCAAGTCGTTGGTTGAAGGTCCAAGTGTGGCTAAACAATCGGATGTTGATACACCGGTAAGTTCGATTCCTTATTTCCCCAAGTGCCTGACAGTGGATGTCAGCAAATTTAAGTACTTTTTCTAAGAACACTACCTATACGTAAAATACCAACTGAGACTAAGGGCATAAATTTAGAGTTCATCTGGAATATTTCTAAAAATGTGTAAATCTACGTTAGTATGATTTAACATCACGTTTATAAAGATAACGGCTAGACAAAATTGTCTAGAGGTGGTAACTTTTTCACGATTCCGCTGTTGCAAACAAATGAAAGTTGTTAAAGTACACCAAATTCACAATATTTTGACATGAAAAAACCCAGCAGAATCAGAAGGACTACAGGAAAAAACCTAATTGAAACCGGACTAGAAGTTACCATAACCCTAAAATTTAACTTTCGAAGAGCTGAAGAAAACGGACAAACAGGTGACGCTTTTGCTTATGCTTCCTAACATGGCGCACTTAATTTTGCTGGGGTGCTGAGTTTAACCGGCCTTCCGACCTCGAACGCCCTTAAAGTATCTGTTTCAGAGTTTTACCCCCTCTTCAATTCGGTTTCTTTGGTTGCTTATTTGCACTATTTCTTTTCTTATTTATTTATCTGAAACACCCTTTTTCTACCCGTCTTTGTGATACTTGCTTCAGGCAGTGGATGTACACACGAGTATGTCTGGTGTTAAGAACCGGAATGACATTTCCAACAGCACCACGTACTGCCCGACAGATAGGCCATTAAGAAAGTAAATTACTTACTAGATTTCCAACGGCAGTTACTTCTTTGACGCCATAGCCACGTTTGACAATTGTGTATCCTTGGATTGTTTCAACGATTCGAATAGCCCCATGAGTTCATTAGAAGTAAAAAGGTGTTTTGGCGAACAGTCTGTTTTCGGTTATTCATCATCGGGCCAATTACATAACATTTTATATCATCATGGTTGTCAAGCGAGCAAAATCAAAAGCAATTAGTCACACAACCTACAGTTATGCGATCGGAAGAAGTTTGTACAGGTCCTG
>LOND01028783.1:0-12759 GCA_014220965.1 Paragonimus kellicotti | reverse complement strand
CTATTTCGTACATTTGTACTTATTCATTAACCAACCAGTTCATTGGGTGTTGTCAAGATCGACAACACCTAATTAACTGGTAGACTAATGCGGACAAATTGGTATCACTCTGTCAGCTAATTCAACCGGTCACTGTGCAATGTTGGTTTTAGAACAAACAACATTCTAGATGGGTGTTTTCGACAGACTGTTGGTGCTGCCATGACTTTTCTGATACGACTTTTAAGGATCTTGAATTTGAGTCGAACCACTGCTAGCAAAATGCGTTACTAGACAAAATCAAGCTAACCACGCCAATTGCGTTTAACGATGTGGAATACAAATCGTCTAGACGATAAAGAAATGAACTGTTAGAAAAAGGTATGCCAACAAACACACGAATTCACTCATGTGTGTGGTGCATCCTACCATGTACTCCACCCGTGAAATACTTACACAATCAAGTTGGAGACAGACTAAACAAACAAGGTTGACATGTTAGAGTGATTGCTGCTTACGGTATTTTGGTGTATTGTCTGACTGTGTGTGTGTGTGTGTGTGATACAGTTGGGTTGTCAGACAAATTATATCCACTGATCAGATATGAAAATATTCGACTGGCAACAGCAGCAACATTTTCAAAACCAAGCGAATAAGCTGAGACAACCTATAAGCAATCGGCATAAATGCCTATTGATTAAATTTTGTGTACAGCATATGAGCCTCCGTAGACTGAGTGAAGTTTTTAATAAGTTAAGACTAATTAAAACCTGAACAGAAAAACAGTACTTTATTGAGCTGCTTTCCGTAACAATAGATTGCGTCTAGAGAATAGAAGGGACAAAACACTGATGGCAATAGGGTGAGGCATGTAAGGATGAGGACAAAGGTGGAATACATATCGCAATCAAAAACTTGTACCCCGTCTTTGTAACATCCACTTACGGTCTGCAACGTGCAGATCAATGTACTGATTAGCATCTCGTTTACCTTGAACAGTCCAAAAACTTATAATTGGTTCACATAGTTTGGAAATGTATCTTTTTCAGTAGCAAAATGTTATAGATGGAAATATTACAGACTGTTCACAAAATGTGAATCCTTGGGCAGTTTCGTCATATTTCAAACGATCCTAAGTTAACGGTTTTTAGAAGTTCTTTTCCAGAATAAAAATAAGAAAACGTGGAATATTATAGGAAACAAATCAGTGTATCTTCACGCTTAAAAAGTGAATGAATGATAGCAATGGCAGATAAGTCTGACTAAACTTATGTTTATATATTTTTCCGAAAAGTCAATTACTCTCAATACATCCAGTGCCTACGAAAAATAACTTGGATCTTTTAAAAAAGGACTGATCAAGTGTGCAACTGACTGAAAATATGACAAGCATCTATGGAAATGAACCTAGCATGAACGAGGGTGCCACCGATGGAACAATAAACTTCCGTTTCCCAGGAAAACTTCCGTTTGACCAAGAGTGCAGTTAGTCCACACCTCCTTGACTGCAATCGTGAGTTGTTTCAACAGAGATTGACCATGGAATCAACCATAATGAAAGCTCTATGGATAACAGCCAGGTGTCAGTTAGAAATAAAGCTACATCATTGTCTTATTCGCTTCAACTGAGTACAGGCTCCTAGTAAGTGCAAGCTCACCTTAGGATAACGATCACGGATAGCCGTCCACTGTTCGGATTGTTTGATAATCAGCGCCGGTGTTCTCATGGCTTGTAACAGCTGAGAGCTAACCCAGGATGGTACGTTTGTGGGCAAACTAGCAGTGATAGGTTGTTTTGCGCCGTCAGCTGACTTAGTTTTCTTCAGCTGATGCAAAGAACTTTTAGGCTTTTTCACAGATTTGGATGTGGTTGGAGGGGCATCACTGGCGGTCTTGGCTCTTTTGGGTGTCATTCTGTAACAGAAAAACAGGCATCTTTCGAAGCATGTTGCACAGAACAGCTGAACAATGGATTTACAACTGAGCTACATGCAGTTAGGACAGTGTAGTGATCCGAATAATTAGCTGTTAAACAGATGTAAAGGCCGCACCATTGTCAGCTGAGCATTTTTTTAAAGTGAGTTTCTTGCAAGTAACGGTTTAAAACTCCCCACAGATAAGCTGTTCGTCTTCCACAAATTGCGGCGGGTTTTTATTTAGAAAGAACCCAGTAGGCCGAATGCAGTGTTCATAACCAGAAGATTTTCAATGTTTGACCATCGATGTCTCCGTTACTTGGCCTACGTCAAGCCGGATTGTCACGTGTGTGCGTATTACACTAAAAGGCAAGGTACGCAATCAACTGGCATTACACAACAATTCTACTAACCTCCGGATGAACAGTTAGTCCAGTCTGATGAAATCGGTGATGTTCCTTTTGGGCACGGTCCAAAGGTGTAGTAACGTAATCGGGTCTACACGATATGTAAGGGATCCTTAGTCATTGACTAAATTTACCTCGTCACTACTTCAATGAGAGATGGCTCGATCCACAGCACACAATCTAGTCAGTTTGAGAGCTGATATATGTAAACAGGTTATGTCTCGCCCCAACCAGTTTTCAAATTTAGTTTGTTTTCGAGTTACGAGGCAAAAACCTACTCGTTTTGTTCTCTTTAAATCGGATAAGTGGCACCGAATCCAACAAAGCTAAAGACATTCCTTCAGTTTCATTATGGCCTACAATTTAAACGCTTCAAAGTCTACGTTATCATTTGAAAAATTCTTAATTTTGCTTTTGAGAGGTGAAGCATTCACTACAGCCTACTATCTAACTAACCAGCCTGGATCGGCTGTGGTGCAAAGGCTTTTGGTGACAAGTTCATTTGTCCCGTTAAACCAGATGTGGAGCGTTTGGACGGGACTACCAGTTTTGTGATGTAGATTACTTGTAGTTTCACGTGGTCCCGATCATGTTGCTAACAAAAGCCATGAATCAACCGATAACAAACAACACTCAAAGTATTACTAATAAGTAGTTTGGCAGATTTTATGATTATAGATGAGACCCAATTGTGAAAAGTCAGGGCTTCGGCTGGATTCGAACCAGCGACAGAAACACCATGCCTCAACGCGGCAAGCGCTCTACCAGCTGAGCTACGAAGCCACGCCAGAAGCTCGGATTCCAGCGTGAACTGTTCGAGAAATCCTGCCAGGGCAGTCGGTCCACTGGATCATTTGGTGGATTCCATATGAGATAGTGGGGCGGGTGGGTAACCGAGTCCAAATGTGAAATTTCCGAGCTTCTGGCGTGGCTTCGTAGCTCAGCTGGTAGAACACTCAAAGTATCGGTTATTACTTTGCAGACTGAATAATACTCTGGCATTGGGAATTCAAACTGTTTGTGACATTCAGAAGCAACCTGTGTGCAAAAAACGATGTATGCACGACATAAAATTTAATCACAGTAGCTTTATCTACTGGTATCTGTTTTAAATTCTCAAAAGAAACTGTTCTTGAATGCTCAGCTTCTCAATAAGCGCAAATGGCAACAGAATACGATTACAAGTTACTTTTTACGGTAGTCATACTAAGGTGGGATTGATCGCAAATGTAAAACTGCAACACTACAGGCCAAAGGTAATGAAATACAAACTTTAGAAACCATTTTTCCTAAGCATTTTTTGTGTACAGATCTATGTCAGTTGTGCCTGTCACTCGCCACATCAAGTGACCGACTATTTTCCTCACTATACTGTGTAAGTATGCATCCGTTGACCAACTATTAGACTACTAGCGTCGATGCGCCTGAAGACTTATACTCTCGCAGTTCATTTGTGTCACGCATAGCAGTGCTCAGACAGAACGGGGCATAGCAGCAGCGAACAGAACCGGACGCATATTGCAGTGGTAGGGCCAATAAACCCAGACCGATGCCCAACAAAGAGAGGATTTCAAAGACAAGACGATGATTAGCAAATGTTTTGAAACAAGGTGTGTACCAACTATACCCCATATGTTTTAAGACGACCTGATATAATTTTTCTGCGAGTCGCTGACCCAAGGAAGAGTCCTGACCGTAGAGGGCGGAAATGAACACAGCCTGCCCAGGAAGTGTGCGTTCGACAAAGAAAACCGGAATCTAAACCATTTCACGAGCATTAAAACTGAAGGGGCTAATCCAAGACAGGCCGCCTAACTCAGTCGTATTAGCAAACGATGGTAGCACACCCATATAAACGCAATCGTGCAGTTAAGCAAGGGGGAGTGCATACAGTTCACGTCGAAACGCTCGGCTTAATCGCTGCAATGTTCCGGTCACCCCAGCGCACACACAATACCAGATGGTTGTTGACAAGCATCTCAATGACTGAATAGCAGCGAAGGGCTGTTTTAGTTTCTATGGGCAAATTGTTAGTTTACAATCAGTGCTTCACTAGTCTGCAAACCTGTTTCGTTCATAAATACAATTCTGCTATCCACCTTTTGGTGGTAAACTCATCGTAACGGCAAGCTCAGTTAGAGGAAAATCGTATTCTAAGATTGTCCGTTTGGACTCACTGATGCCTACTTGTTATCAGTTCAGGGTTGCCTTTCAAACACTGGTAAATTTGTCAACAGTCTGATGCTATCGACCGTAGGACTATGATGGCCAATACACTAGTATGATGGAGCTGAACGATTTGATCTGAAATGCACGTTAGCGTGGTTACAGTGATGTGTTGGGGTCGTTCGCTAATCCTAACGTATTGAGAGGCCTGTTTTTGGGTAGGTGTTTCATTTGGAATTTCTGTGACGTGGTTTGGACCGCGGATTTTGTTTCTGGGTCCGCAGTTGTGCGATGATCGTTAGTAGGCCATATGCAGGTGAAACGGACTGTTTGCAGTTTGATAAAACTAGTAAGGTTTCGGATTGCGAACGGGAGATTAGTATTGCCACTATGGGGCTATCAACAGGGGGCAACCCATTCTAATGAACGCAGCTGATTTGACTTAACGGGACTAGCAGTGTCGAAAGTGTTGTAGTGCTGATAGAATGAACGCTAAGCTGGTACAAACACTTATGTAGGAGTGAGCCTGTCTACGAACTGGCAAATAAAAATCCTATAAAAAAGAATCATGTTTGTTTGACAGTGCCTCTTGCCCTTATCGAAAAGTATTTCGTCCGCTATTTTAAGCCCAAAATCTCTCTTATCAGTCCTGACGTAAACAAAGAGTATATTCGTCTCATACTTAGTATCAACTGTAGGATGCTGGACGTGTACATCAACCTAGTGCTATGTAGATCACGCTACGCAGTCACATGCTACATGGACGTCTTAGGAGGTCTTTTTATCGGCATGGACGATTGAGTACCAAACCCACAACCCTCCTCCTATCTTCATCGATATCAGCAACAAACAAACAAAGGCGCAACTGGCTTGTGCTGTTACGGAAGATGAAACAGAACACCGTGTTGAATTTAACAAACGAATATGTATTGGCAGAAAAAGTTGAAAAACTGTATCTTTAACTGTATGTATGCATACGATCAAACAATACAAACTGAAAGTCCGTTCGATTGAGCGGGAAAGATAGGAAGGGACTTTACAGTGTGAATCCGAGTAAACCAAAATAATAGAGAATAACAAAAGAGGAACAAATGAATGGGATGCTGCGAGTAAAAAAAACGTGAAACTGTACACTCACAACGTACACGAATAGACAAATAAACAGACCCGGTGCGGTCAGGATTGTGACGAAGCGCCGTGCGCGGCTGTGCGATGAATGGTTAAACTGTGCTGAGAGAGAAATGGGATTTGACACACGGTGCAATAGTACAACTGTTGATCCGATTCGTTTTCGTGTTGATAACAACACAATTCAGAGGAGACAGAACCGCACGGTTCGGAAGAAACGTGGCCAACTAAGTTCAGCAGATGGGTCCTATCTAAGTCGACCGGATTGACTGGTCTAGAAGAGGATGTTGGATGACTGGCACGCGAAGACGTATGACCACCGGTTGAGCGAGATGTGCGGGGGACTTTGCGACGTGAATCGGTCACAGTTTTGACTATGCGACCGGAATCTATGGAAGACAACGGTAGTACATTTAGAAACAGAGGAAAATCGGGCAGCCAAACCGAAGACCTAACTTCTAGCAGACTGAGGGCCGAGTTATCAAATGTGAGTGGACTGATAGAGAAAGAACATCCTAGCGTTTAGCGCACAAGAATTGGTTCAATTTCTGTTACACTGAATAGAAAAAGTGAAACAATTCACTCAGTAGTATCAAGAGAGCAATAACTGCCTTCGAAAAAATAATCCAACTGTAGTGACGCTGATTTTTGATACAGTTTAGTTGGAAGCAAAGCAGCGGTGACAATTGCTTGAAATTACGGGAATATGGTGATAAATGCCTGTCTCTTGAGTATTGGAGTAAACATATCGTCGCACGACGACGCTGAACACACGCATGAGCCGAATCGGATTAAGGAAGAATTCACATAACAGCTTTCACTGTGTGGGACCTTGGAACATGAAAAGATATGAATCCTGGTCACGCACGGAGGTGTTCTTGATTGTGTTTACGCACTACGAGCTGTTCATACCCAATCCAATAGAGCTGGGTAACATAAATGGCAAGTACGAAAAAGTAAACCGAGGATAAACTAACACGTAATGAACGTTTGAAATTATCTTCCTAAAATTTTGAGTTACGACGTGCACACACATCCGTTCAATTTTATAAGCACACGTGAAGACGAGAATATGCAACATGGATGAGCGACTTGGCAAACGGTTCGATAGCTTGTCTACAGAGTTGAATGCGTGGGAAAATTCACTCAACCAGTCCTAGTTTGCGTGAAATTGCAACCGGTCTCAATTAAAAAGTCTGCTGCCTACCGTACCTACTATGAGGAACGGGGTTTCGTATGTGCCTTTACAAAAGCCGGTCTTCAATAGCAAATGCCATGCTTACGCGACCAGTCAGCACACATACTGGGTTCAAGTGCTGTAGGAAGTGATCGGGAGCAACAGTGGCAGCCAAAGCATTTGCACTTCTGGACAAAAAAATGAGCAGGGCGGTTTGTACCATTCACCCTGCTGCACGCAGTAGACAAGTGGGTTTTCCAAAAATTGTATAGCCTTCTACCGAAGAATTGCCGATTAACCACTTGAACACAGTTAATGGAACAATTTTCTTTTGTTGTGGACGTTTCAACATGTGATATTTCGTAAATATTGGCCATTTATTTGGTCACCATACACCAATACATGTTGTGTTTCTTCATTCACTCGACCTCAAAAACGTCAGCAGTCCCGGAATCGTGGTGAACGTTTTCGTAGTAAGTCCCTTTCGATCCCAAAACTAACTCGGTGCAACTAAGGAAGATCAACCCACTCGTTCTAGTTTACCAGATCTCATGTGGACTAGACACCATCAGCTTATATTGTGAAAATCCGTGTCATCCATTCCACGTCCTGGACTGATGTCACAACTCGTCATCCACATTCGACATTCCTATGGATCACAAACTTTCGCATGTTTGTCGAGTATGACTGAATTGTACTAAGTCGGATAGACGAGTGAAGAACATATGAAGGGACAGGTGAAAAAAGGTAATTGCACGAATGACTAAAATCCATCAAGCGTCACAGGAACTATGTCTGTCGAGACGCCTCTAATGGCATCGAATGCCTTTATTCGCTCTAAGTGACCGGTTACTCAGAATGTCATGGAATTGTAAAATGTATGAACGAAGACAATGCAGTTTATGCAGAATGCGCTTGTCGAGATTCAGCACCGTTAACCATCCTGTCTGTTTTTTTGTTCAACAGTATGTAACGTATATGCCAGTTGAGGTTACCATACAAAACACCGTTGACAGAGACCACCGAATAATCCTCCGCTTTTAAATCACCATTTGACATACTGGGCCATAAATGAGCTGGATACTGTTAAACAACAACGGTTGCAATAATCGATGCTGGTATCCGTGAGTGTGCGATTGACAGCTGCAGTCGGTGATATTAACGACGAAAGAAAACCACGAGATAATCCGACAACAACAAAATTCAGGCCACTCTGTTGGAAAGGTCATGTAGGTGCCGCTTGATAAATTGGTCTACCCGTTGTTACCGACAGCGCTGATTGGGAACGCTAATCGACACAACGACGTATCAGCAAGCAAACGAATGTTAGTTCGTCGAATTAATAATGATTTTGGCAACATTATTAGAATCAGTATTTCGGAAGTTTCTCACTGAGTGTTGCAGCGGACGATGTCCGAAGAAAACTCAGAAATGAACGTGGATACACACATGGACTGATTTTCAAAAAAAAAGAGAGTTAAATGCACCCAGAAACCGTGTGAAACCAGTCGCGAGGACCCACTGTGGTCAACCGTAAAATCTGACACATACGAATTAGACTGGCAACCAGATACAAACTGAGGGTTCTTTGTTGTGCATGTTTGTGCTCCTGCCTAAGGCAGCGCATAAACAGCACACCCTAGTACTGTATGCGTGTGACAATCCGAATGTGAAACACGCAAGTAAGATTACGTAAGATGTATTATGCAGAGACATTTTGACCGATCTTATCGGTTACGATACATGGACTATGATCAATTGGCATGCATTAATTCAAAAGTAGTGTAAAATGGGAATGAATTATTGGTTGCAACAAGGAGAGCATATATAACCAGAAGTGAACTGATTGAATGAGTCGACGAGTTAAAAAAAACGTCCAAATTTTCGACAGGTACAGTAACAAACTATCAATGCAGACAACATCGATCTAAAAATGATGCACACGGAAATAAACGGAAGTTAACAGGTAGCTTAAGAGAAGTCTTCCGACGAGAGAAAAAAGTAAACTTGAGAACAACATGACTGAAACAAGTAAATAATAATAATAAACACTTAACGAATAATATAAACTCATGACTACAAACCCTTAACACCATGGTAGTGATAGGTTAACTACCATTTGCTTCTGTACACAAAGAGAGGGTTTATAACGGTGTATCGCAACGGCTCAGCAAAAGTATGTTTATTGGTTGGGCGATACAACACATGAAAAGCTTTCTCCACTTGAATTACATGTCCCGTTTCTTCCAAATGTCGTGTGATAGAAGATTGGGCAGCGCCGGTTTTGTTGTTCGCTAGCCATTTGGGAATGTGCTCCGAGACACGTGTCCCAAGCGTTCTCACCGTTCGGCCGATGTACTTGATTCCATAAGTACAAATGTTGGATGTAGCGAGTGAGTTGCGTGGGTCTTTCCTCGGTGTGCAGGATAGCCGTGTCATCCAGTTGATCAGTCTTAATGCTGCCGCGTTGTACACAGTTCTGACAACACATTTTAGTCTACGTTGAATGAGGGTGGTTATATCCTCATCCCTACATGGCAATGTTATGTACACGTATGTGCGTGTCCCTGATTCTGATATTGACCGTCTCGACGTTTCTCTAGCGTAATTCAAGATAAAGCGTGTGGAGCAACCGTTGTTTGGTGAATAAAAACTGATTCTTCCTCGACTGTCTCAGGCGAGCAAATTCAGCGAATCCTATTGAAGTGGGACCGAACGAGAGTACGTTTGGGCGATGTTGGTGCATAGATTTTGAAATGAATATATACGTCGGTTGGGTGGATGATACTCTAAGGATTGCCCGTTCTCTGGCGTAGGTGACCTCGTAGTCTTTCACGTGCAACAGCAAGTGAGTTCAACGTGCGATTAACCGTGTGTTAGTGGTGCGACAGCATTAGTCTCGGTTAGGCCTACCGAACACAGTAGACTGCTTTACAAATACAGGGCTCAAGAGATGAAATCAATGCCACGAAGTCATTGATAGGAAAAGATGGTTTTCAAACGTCGTCACACTTCGCAGACATGTAAAACAGTTGTGGAAACTGAGAAGTTCTGTTATCAGCTTTTCAATGAGAGACTGGCGCCACAAGTAGTGTCATCATGAGTATTTGTCATGTGGTGATATCACTTACCGGACAGCAAAAAAACTTATCGTGAGCGTTAGAAAGAATAAAAAGTCGAACAACAGTCAGAACCGAGTTGCAACAATGTGGAGAAGTAGTACAACACATTCAGGTCGGTTGCGATATACAGTCTGTGATCAATAAGCATATATCAATTCAAATAATTACAAAATGAGTTATTGGCTGGAACAAGAATAGCACACAAAACCAGAAACAAACTAGCCACGTTCGAATGGGTCGTGGAGTTGAAAGAAATTCAAATTTTAAACAGATCGAGTAAAGAACTACCAATGCAGATAACACTGACTTAACAATAGGGCACGCAGAAAAAACGAACGCTAATAGGTAGTCTAAGGATATGCTTAAGACAGGAGAAAGAAGGAAACTTGTGCGAGCAGCTTAATTAAAACGTACGAGTAATAATAGTAGGGATAACCGAGTAATATAACCACATGATTACCAACCCTAAACATCTGGGCAGTGATCAGTTAATTACTATCAGCTTCTGTACACAAAGAGATAATTTATAACGGTGTATCGCAACGGCCTCAGCAAAAGGTAAAGTATGTTTATTGGTTGGGCGATACAACACACGAAAAGCTTTCTCCACTTGAATTACATGTCCCGTTTCTTCCAAATGTCGTGTGATAGAAGATTGGGCAGCGCCGGTTTTGTTGTTCACTAGCCATTTGGGAATGTGCTCCGAGACACGTGTCCCAAGCGTTCTCACCGTTCGGCCGATGTACTTGACTCCACAAGTACAAGTGAATTCATAAATAATGTTGGATGTGGCGAGTGAGTTGCTTGGGTCTTTCTTCGGTGTGCAAGGCAGCCGTGTCATCTGGTTGATCAGTCTTAATTCTGCCGCGGTTTTGTTGTTCACTAGCCATTTGGGAATGTGCTCCGAGACACGTGTCCCAAGCGTTCTCACCGTTCGGCCGATGTACTTGACTCCACAAGTACAAGTGAATTCATAAATAATGTTGGATGTGGCGAGTGAGTTGCTTGGGTCTTTCCTCGGTGTGCAGGGCAGCCGTGTCATCTGGTTGATCAGTCTTAATTCTGCCGCGTTGTACACAGCTCTGATCGCATATTTTATTCTATACTAGTTACATCCACACTCTTGTATGGCAACACACAACTGGTATATTAATGAGCAGAAAGAGCGCATAAACGACCTATTCAAAGGCAAAATACAATGCAGTTACTTGATCTAAATTACGCCGTTCAATCCCAATGATGGATGCTCGTTTTATTTGACGCCAAGCGCTCCACCACCGGCCTCTCTCGTTCAACCTCTTAGAAACATTCTAAGTTTGCCCATTGTTCTTTAGGGACAGTATAACCCACAATGAGAAACATTGATGTCAAAATACAAACAAACTGAGTTCAACATATGAATGAATGTAAATACCACCTGATGGGATCTTGGGTTGGCCTGATATGCTACAGTCTGACACCAACAGAAGTATGCATACAGCATGTTAATATCATATAGAAGTCAAAAGACAAGTGATTTGCAAGCGAGTATCTTATCCAGGCGATCCCGGATTCCACGAATGCAGCTTGACGAACCATGTTATGGGTTGATATACGAACTATTTGTCTCTGATAACCGAATCATTTGGTATGGAGATGCTTAGTTCGCTTTCCTTGGAGTCCCAGTGCATAATGGTTTCGTTGCGCCACTCAGCTATCCCACCGTATGTGCAACCTTGAGTATGCAACGATTGTTAAAGACGGGTAACCGGCCTGAGTCCTCGTAATCACTCAAACCGTTGGCTAGAAACGCTATCTGAGATGTCACTGTTCCGCAACCAGTGGTGTGCCCGCATTCATATCATTTCTGGTTCTTCAGTTCTCAACCTCTTGGTATCGTTTTCCTCCATGATGTTTCATGTCACTGCTGAGGTGGGCGGCAGCCTGAGCCACAGTACTTTTTGTTCAGGCCATAGACCGTTATGATAATGATCCGAGCAAGCGAGGTTTCGCAACCCTATTGCAAGCCAGGGCGCGTCACAAGTGATGAATTCACATTATGTGCCACTTGATCGTATCCCATAATTCTGGTTGATTATAATCCATTTCCGATTGCCAGCTGACACTGTCTACGATCATATAAAAACTAGAAGTTATTGTAGTATTTCTTTCATGTTGTTCACTGTCGGATCGATTACGTTCTCACTTGGACTCATCAGGTAAAGTTAATCTGAACAACAGCAGGGCTGATAATCTTCATGTGGTTGACCGAAGCTTTTGTCTCGTAGATCATCGATCGCTTTAACATTGCTCGTGGCTGGAATGCTTTGGACTAGCCAACATCCTATTGGTCGAATGGGCATAATTCAACGTAAATTGTCCTGTTTGCTATTCTTCCCCCACGTGAACTGCGAATAATGTCGCATATGTAGATCACCCTGTGTCGTTGTTCTGCTCTCCTACCTCTCAGGTGCTACATCTGTGATCGTCGGTTTGTGACACGTTTTGGTTGTCAACGTCATTTGACCGGTCTACACAAAATGGCCAAAGCCCGAATCAATTGGGATCTACTTTGTGATAATTCCGGTGGGTTGGTTTTTTTCGACACGGGCCGAGTTAGCGCAATGGATTCTTTTGATTCTAACAGTCTCAAATTCAAATTCCCAACTAGTTTGACTAAACAGCTTGGTGTATGGTATAGGTTGTATAAACTACATGTTACCCTTTCTCACGCCATCAGCTTGCGTACTAAAACCTGAATCTTGTAGTTTCTGTCAGCGTTTGCGGTCGATGAAGACAACCCTGTATGTTTCCTGTTTAGCTTTGTGTGCTTACAAATCACTTGTCTTTTGACTTCTATATGATATTAACATGCTGTATGCATA
>LOND01028782.1:0-18132 GCA_014220965.1 Paragonimus kellicotti | reverse complement strand
TGAACATTTTTACCGTTCTACGTGCACATCAGTGCTGAATATTCACTCTCCTGGGGCACGAGAGTTTTCGTGACCTTCGCTCCACTTCAAACAATTAAGCTCAGTGTTTGATCTTGTTTGGGAACTAATGTTACGTCGAAAGTTGAAAAATAAAACGAAATGTAACTTAGAATTGAATGTAAATAATATAATATAATTGGAGTTGGGATCGTTGCCACAGAGTGTCACATGTTTAACACACTCACAAATTAACCATGTGGGTTCAGTTTAAAAACTGTTTATATTTAGTAAAATTGAGAAAGGATTGCGTAAGGTTGCAATAAGCCGACATTCTTGGTGAGGGGAAGTTAAGAAGGAGTTCGAGTGAACGAAAAATTGCATTCTGTAAAATAAGGCCTCAATTTCGATATCATAGAAACTACTATAAACTGGGAATATCGACAAAATCAACTTGTGCAATCGGTTGAGGATAAATCGAATGCTTCACACACAATATAAGCTGAGAATGATCGAGACAGCTGGACTGAAAACTGAAGGGGTTCATTAAAGAAGGCAAAAACCACGGTAGGATGGCATAAGCAGTATATGGTTTACGATCAAAATTTCCATCATCATCATCATCATAGACAGCAATACATCAGTGGTTCACACTGATGCTTGACTGCCACACAACCACGAAGAACAAAGAAAAGAAAAAAAAAACTTATATAGGAAGAAAGAAGAAAATAGAGGGAGGGGAAGTGGACCTAACTACTAAAAATAGCTACGTCTATATTCAAACATACAACATCAAGGCGCCTACACCTTGCAAACAAACAACCGAGCTGTAAGTGAAAGTAAGGCGTCATCAGCAAGACAGCTTCCTTACGGCTTTCACTGCCCCGCATCATTAAGTGCACTCACTTCACAGACAACTCGGCCAAACAACGACACATTCACGCCACTGAGCTCGATTAGCCGCCATCTCACCTAACGTCTCAAGCCACCGACTCTGTGAGTCGCGAGGACCCCAGCCGGGAGACGAACCCGACCTACAGTGACCAACCCTTTCGTGAACGATTTCATTTGTCTACGCCAGGTCATCATCTGTCCACCTCGCACCTTGCGCCAGTCGGCCGCAGCGTCGGCAAACAGTGCTCGGTGTGGCAAACGACTAGCTGGCATCCTTAGTACATGACCTAACCATCTCAGTCTGTGCAAATGTAGCGACTGAACAAGAGAACTCGTTTGACAATCAGTGCCAAACACCCGCTTCCTAACCTCCTCGTTGCTTACTCGCTGGTGCCACCGATACGGGCGATCGGATGCAGACGTCATCCTCTACCCTGAGCGGCCACGTTTCGCTGCCGTAAAGTAATACAGCCCTCACTGTTGTCTGATATACGCGACCCTTAAGCTTCAGAGAAATACCTCTCTGTCGCCATAGGTGTCTTAGATTAGCGAACACCGCCCTAGCCTTGGAAATACGCGCTTCTATTTCATTCCTACACCTCCGACGCCACCGCTGATGCAGCTTCCCAGGTATACAAACCGGTCAACAATCTCCATGACTTCATTATCTAACATTAAATCTACGTGATCACAACAATCTTGGAGAAGCACTTTGCATTTTGAAACATTATCGTCTGCGAATTCCGTCTTTGAACAGCATGATATTCCATTTGGCTACTGTTCTTTGAGATCTCGTGTTATCATTTACTGGATTGAGCGGCTGATTTCTACAAGTCTCCAGTAGCGCTTTGACTACACGTTAATCTACAGTCTCCATTGAGTCTGATATAAACGGGTCAGCCAACTGGTACTTGACTCTTTAACTGTAACTTATTGGTCAGTTAAAACTGATAGTTTTTTTTATTAAGTTATACAAAACAATGTTGTTTACATGGTGTTCTTGACAATTCCACTCCATACTATTCTTTTGACATATTAAAACTTCATAGTTCGTGGTACTGTTTGTTACATTGTTAATACAAGCACTGGCTAAAATTAATTGAGCACGCCACTTTGCTAACTACTGTCCCGCATGCTTCTCTAAACTCACTGTTGCAATCATTTTTGACCTTCTTATAATTAACATAATAGTCACAACTGAAACTCATTGTGGTCCACCTCAGTAACGATCAATCTATCGATTTCTTTTGTGAATTCATTCTCGAGTATTGTTGTGCTACACCGTACTTAATTCACGCCTTGTCTACGTGCCTTCTATCGATCACTCACGTACACATCGTTTCTATAGGCTTTGGCACTATCCAAACGTTAAAAATATCATGGTTTCCATCTAACGTTACCACTACGAAATGCTTAGACAGAGGGATCTGACAAGAAAGGGCCATTCACTGGCTCGCTTTCTCAAAAATACACCCTTGCATTTACATTGATAGAAAACGCATCGCCAACATGGTTTCGTTTGTCAGTTAGGTCTGAGTAAATTTTGATGCGTGTTTGGCTCCTGGAATGCTGAGAAAGAATCCAGTCTCACATTCCGGTGAGAAATGACTGACGGGTTATACGCCTACCTGCACAAAAACACATGCACATGTTTTAAGAACGTGAGAGGGGGAAAGCGCGAACAGAGATGAGATCAAAGACAAACGATTGCTTGAATAGAATAATAAATGCGAATTTGTCACTAAAGTCAGTAAACGTTTGATAAGAAATCGCGGATTGGGCAAAAAACGTCGAATGGCCTAAAGTATCTCTTGACCGCCCAAAAAAAACAAAATATTAATTTTGACAATTGAAGGGAGTCTTCGCTAACAAGTCAATTAACGATAAAACGGATGCAGTAAACACTATGAAATCAATCATATTCATTGGATGGATGCTCCGTGAAACTCACAGTAGTCTCAGCGGTTGACAGAGTCCTTAACATGCAATGTGAACAACGAACCCGTAATAAGTGTGCTCATGCCAACTGATCTCAGTTTGTGAAACACTGAAGTTAGCTATTCTTACTCTAAATAAGGTTTGATATCGTATAGTAGGGTCAAATATATGGTGGCAGACGTCGACAGTAGGCTCAGCACTTACAATGATTAAAAGTGGTTAACTTCACCGGTTTACTGGATTTACAGTTCCCTACCTAGTTTAGGCATGCACGAGATTTTCTTATACACCCAATCGAAAACGGGGAAATCTGCAGCTAAGGCCTCTTGTTATGTGGATAAAATCTTTGTTAACAACTGCTTACGATACGCATATGCGGTACTGCTCAACCGGTAAGTAGAATTCCTTTAGGTCAGTTTTCTAATGCTTACCTCCATCCAGAACACATATGAAATTGAGCGTAGGCGAACAGAAAAAGTCAACGCAGCTACGAACGAACTAAAATTCCCAGTAAGTTTATCACAGCCATATTGAGTCTGAGTATTTACCAAACGTGGACTGAAGCTTGGGATTCAGCTGAAATAAAACTATGTATTGTTGATTGTCGTGTCTGTAACAGCAAAATTTCCGTCGACTTCGTCTTTTTAAATGGAGCCAAGTGAAGGATCTGTCAGAATGAGAAAGCTACTACCATATTTGATGGGTCTTCTAGACATAACAGTTAATCAACTGGACTAAACATCAGTAATGAGAGCATTTAATGCTCGATATTCGTAGGACTATGTGCGAGTAGGGTATCCATAGGTGTTTGGGTTTTTGTTGAAAACTTACTGAGGTAAGATGCTGTATAAAAGCGTCATATAGATTACCGATCAATCATTGGACTATGCAATGAACTGTAACCAAATAGAAGGAAGTCAAGTTTGGCCTAATTTTTCGAGATTCTCTCAATACTGGCACGTAACATTATCTCCTTGGTTAGTAGGGCCTGTAAAAACTTGTTTGAGTGCAGACTAAATATACATAACCGGGAATGCTCGATTCAAATGAGTTACACTGTATTTTAATATATTTTCGTCATCTTTCTTACATCGTACCCACTCTGATTGTTCCGTAAAAGATTCACACGCTTTAGGCTTTCAAGCTGGGCATTTCTGTTTCCGAATATCGGCTTTTTCACTAACGTAGCTTCAGATAGTTTTTATATAACATACGGTTCATTTAACCTAATCCGCAATATTTCTATTGTCATTCGCTGTTGAAAACTGATTTTGGCATACCTCCACGAACTTAAAGGTCAACCAGCAGGTCATCCTGCTATTCTTCCTCGACAGCGCTTCAGAATTTAACAACTATGGCACTCAACTCTCATCCAGTGGCGAATGAGAAGGAACACGTTGGACTTTGGACAGAAAGTCTTAGGTCTAAACCCAAACAATCCTCATCAAAGCACACACAAACTCCCAATTTTCAAGTTAGTTCCTTCAAGACCCACTGCTGTCACTTTGGCATTGGTCTTCGCCTGATAAAGAACTTAGTCAAGTAACGGCAACACCCACACCAATAAAAATAATTGGTAGTTATCTGAATTGATCTCCATAATCGCCAACTGTGTGAGACACAAGAACACTACCCGCGCGAGACGGTGCACTCAAACGGTAGAGGGGTGAATAAGAGCCTCGCTAGTTAATTTGCATTAAGATACTTCAAACTTGATTTGTTAGCATAAGAGTGGTACGGCCAACAGTCACTGGATAGTCAGTCTCTTCAGGTGTTAGGGTAACAGGTGTCGGATTCAGCTGCTTCGGATGGTCAATTATGGTCATCCGTTAGCACTGGGTGCTAATGTGCTAATGTGCCATTTATTATTATTATTATTATTATTATTATTAATATTATCATTACTACTACTACTAAAATTTCTCTCAGTCGATTGAATCGGTTTCTTCATCTCCTTGGTAACGCAATGTACTTTTTTTCGTTCACATTTTTCGCCCTCAACATAAATTTGTTAGCAAAGGAAATACAGAGTGGAGAGGTCGACTGTTATGATAATTGTCTGATCACTATGAACGTTTTGGATCGAAATTGCGCTTTCAGTAAAAGTAACGTGATTTACTGGTACAACTCATAGCTTTCTGACGGAAGTAGAAGCTGATAGAGCTATTTACTGACGACGTTAATTAGGCAGTTCGGTCACAGTCCTTACCTAGTGGAAGCCTACTGTAACACTCGGCCACAACTGAATGCTCACCAATTCAACGGTCTTTCACTCCCATGTCATTTCAATGCAATGACCATAAGTTAAGCGTTGTTGAATACCACGAATTTCACGCACTGTACTTTGTACGCAATATTCACTGATACGTCGATGCCATTTAACTTAGCCTCACATAAAGTGATAACCGTAGGTTCTCAAGAATTCAGAGCATTTTCATTTTCAACACAACATACTGTGGATTTCTATGTGAATGCATCAACCGTGTTCAATTGCGGTTCGGTGCAAACACAATGTGCGACAAGATGATTTACTGCTACATGGGACGTTGGTCGCAACAATGGACAAAGTATTTGTCATATCTATGTCGAAGCTTGACTGCCAACTCCATGTTAATTTGGACTATCGGTTTCTTCAATGCTGATAATCTCATTCCAGTCGCACAGAATCTGGCGCACCAAGCCGACAAGCGTGTAACCGCATTCCAAGTTCTGGAGTTGGTAGAGCTGGAACCTCTTGAACTCTTTAGGTTGCTATTTTTCATAAAATCTAGACGTAACGGATTTAGTCAGATTATGGATACAGTTTGCCTTGGTATGCGTTACCGCCGCGGGCACCTGCTTGAAGGTTCCGCGTATTGGAATACAGCGGACAAGTACATCAACCACTCATTCCGTGCTCGATGAAATTATTTAAATATTTTCAAACTCTGACCAATGTGTCAACTACCTGAGACAATGTCAGGTTTTGTAGGCCAATTACTCAATGACGTATAGTAACACAAATTTATTAACAAGGTTGTTCACTTGTGGGTCACATTTTTAATTGCATCTACACACCGATTCTCTCAGGTATGCTAGGCATTCCAGATTTCCCCTACTGTATTCACTAAACGCAAACCACGACTCATAAAATTGTATTCCAGTATGCGTTCGTTCATTTGAAACATGGTCAACGTCATTCTAAGTGCAGAGCATAGCAGAAGCACACAAATTCAAGCCGAGTGCACAAACAAGTACCTATCATGCATTTGTGGTGAATTCGTTGGTTACGACAAGAACTTTCCTGTACAAATAACACTTACTACCTGCCGGTCTTGCTCACATGTAAAAAATGGAGCTCCATTTCGTGATTAAACGAATTTTTCGTCTTGTACCCTTGAGGTTTTTTCTGCCTGTTTGGCCGAGGCTGCTTGTTGTTGATCTTCCCTTGTCAGTTGTCGCCCGTTAGGGCGAATTTTTTCAGTAATTACCCACCTGGTTTTCACTGTTATTAGCAACCCGCCTTTCTTAAGGGGTTGCTGGTCCCCACAGCTAACTCGAGATATTCTACATAAAGTCCGACGAACTGCACCTAAAACGTTTTCGCAATCAAGACGAACTGATTCTAGTCTTGGAGTTGTGACGCTCTCAGTTACTTTGTAGTCTGTTTGCGGTCTTTGGAAGACATTCTGTCCGGATTAAGACGATCAGTTACAGCTGCGATATTTTAAAGATGAACATCCCGGAGTCTCAATCTGGTTGTGGTTAGTAGTAAGTGTTCTGCAGTGGTAACTGTGGAAAGCTGAACTGTTTGGTTCATTATGCTCTACTGCTGGACTGTTAATGATGGTCACCATGTTCTTCATAACCACCCGGTCAAACATCTAAACCAAAGGCTATGGAATTCATGGGGAGCCATTGATACCCAAATAAATCAGATTTACTCAACCGAAAGTTCTGGCAGCATTTGTTAAAAGTGTTTTTCAAAGCTGTGTAACATGGTCATACAGGATTAAAAACTGACTATCATCTGTCACGTTGCAACTGTTCAGATCAAACTTTCACAGGACGGAACGTTCAATGCCGTCCAGCGGAACACTAACGCATGATGCTGTCAAACATCATTCTCCAAGTAATCAGCTCATTAGCCATATCTGCCAATCTACACTTTTGTAGATTAATCGCTTATGGTGCTCCCGGAAGTGAATTTGGCAAACATAATATGATTGTTTCCCACTGTTTATTCAGTTCAACGAGAGTTTAATTTCACAATACCTCAGCCTTACATTGACCAAGCACACAAGTTTTTCATCTGCAATTAGTCTGAAAGTTGCAAGCTGCGTAGTGTATTTGTTTAACACTTCGGAAAATCCGAAGCACAAGTCCATGAGTAGCAAGAAGCAAGTATCACTTCAGTGGAAAGATAATGCCTTGTTTATAAAAAAAGACAACAGAACCTGTATTACCGGTTGTCACTAAACTGTGCAACAGTTGATTTTGATTGACCAGCCCTTCACTTTTTTACATGGCCTTGTCTGTAACAAATCGGTTGTTTGACCCTGATGCACATTTTAGTAAATTGTTTAAAACGCTAATCGCCTACAACCGTAGCCGATCACAGTGATTGACTGCCACTTTGCTTGCAGTGGTCGGTGCACAACCATTGCTGGATTGCATCCTCCTCCACTGGGTATTATATTTCAATCAAATCTTATCATAGACTGTTTTGTATATATAGCATAGATTTGAATAAAACATAGCGAGGTCAAATTTAAAAGATCTAATTCAGACTAACCAATCGTTTATTGTGCTGAAACACTTTCCAAAATATAATGCTTTTTTACTTACACACAGTCTAGATAAAGACATGCTATTAACTTATAGTGTTAAAAGAAAATGTGAGATGTTTTCATAATTAGAGACTAGCTACCTCTATTTGGTTCTCATACAATTTTTCGTTTATCTTGTACTCCTCAGTGATTTGGACTCGCCTCATGTGGTTGATCACTTATCAGACAGGTGGGAACGAAGTTCAAAAGCGTCCACCAACAAAGCACTAAGATTATCGGTGAGCCAACAGCAAAGACAGTTAGTTGGTATGTTTTCTACATGTTTTCTTTAATGCAACGAACTCTATTAACCTGTACACTTTAATTTGGAAAAGTCCGTTCTTCTCGTAAAAGAGTAAAATACTGTTTTGATCAATGAACGGCGCCATCTAATGCGCACGTGTCTCCACGTGGAAGCCTAGCTTTTGATTTTCACTGAGAAACACTCATAGAAGGACCTGAGTCTTGCTTGATGCCTTTGCCCACCACAAATGACTCCTCTCCAGTGTAATTGAACATGACTACCCAGTAGAACAGCGTGCGAATGAAGTGAAATCTTTGACATTGAACGATTGGGCAACAATCACAAACAATCATATACACCAAGATTCATAATTTCCACAGACTTGAGTACTCTACGTCTAACAATGTGGGTTTCCTTTAGAGCTAGAGCAGAAATACTTACCGAGTCGTCACTGCCTACAACCAGGTAGAAACTTATCTAAGCTCATCAACGTCTAAAGCACAGTGATCTGTTTGTACCTAGACTATTCATGATCCGCATCATTTTTCACGTTTCGTTGGATGAACTTAATGCTTAACTTGTATTCCGCATACAAATAGCAACGTGTTAGAGATGGAAGAAAGAAGTAGGAGGCGATTGAATTTTTAACGGTGATGGCACCATGCAACCAAAAGACTGCGGTATAAGTTAAATTCTTGCGATATCCATTGTCTGAATGTAGTTAATGGCTTCATTTCACAGACTATCAAATCAAGCAGTGGAAGCATTCGTGTTGTTTCCCTAGTTAATGACTCCGGTTGACGATTGTTATCGGATCGAGTAGATAAGCTACTAGTTCATCACAAGACATATGCAGGTTTGCGGAGCTAAGAAGAGAGGAATATGAGTTATGAGTATCATATCCTATCGTGGCATGATTGCTTGCAGATTAGGACAAGTTGTAATAACATCTTTAAAACATTTCTCGACAGTATTCCCTTTCACAACTGTGTATCTACGAAGCTGAAACATTCCGGAATGTTGTAAGTAAGTTCACTTACTGCCTAAGCCACCCCATCGCTCTGAGTCATGTCTATTGCATTCTTGACTTGAATAAATTGCCCGAATCAAAGTGCCCTTGCTGATTTATACTTTTTACCGTAGTGATTACAGTCTGGTTTTAGTACAACTCAAGTGGTTGCTGTTTTTGTCTACTACCGGGGAGAAAGTCGTACATTTTCATTATCTTATTTTGGCTTAAACCTATTGATCTTCCATTGTGTTTGATTCTTATCACGTAGGTTTTCAAGTATATAGATCTAAGCATGATATTCTTCTTTGTAATTGACAGACCTAATAGAACGTATTCTAGTTTATCATTCAACGAAACGGCCTGCACTGACTGATGGTTGTTAGTAGCAATCAGCAATTGGCAAATGAAAGTCACACCTCTGCATACAGACAGAATTGTTCATCAGCACCAGATTGACTCGGTAACTGACGTGTACGGATATGCATCAGTGTGCGTGTGTTTGTGTGGTTGTTGATTTTGTTGTTTAGCTTCACAATGTCCATTGAACTTTGCTATATAAACCCACAGACTGCAGTATGTACCTGATGAGATGCAGCGAAATATGCTCAAAAGATACACTATACGTAAATTGTTCCTGACTTGTCTTCAAATTTGTTGCGAGAAAAAGTTTTGTTGTGTTAATACTTAATTCAGTTTAGTAAGATGGACAACTTACTGAAGATACTGTGCAATCAAAGCCGTAAATGGTCATTATTTTTCAGAAGAGACCCAAGTGCAAAAGATCTGAGCCTCGGCTGGATTCGAACAAACGACAGAATGGCCAGACGTTGCAAGCGCTCTATTAACTTGGCTTCGGAGACGTGATGAGAGTTCAGAAATTTCACTTTTGGACTCAACTACCCACCCAATTCGATGTGCCTTATGGGATCCATCAAATTATGCAGAGGGTTGATTGCCAAAACAAGATTTATCGGGCAATCCACACTGGAATCCACCAGTGCCACGGTTGAGCACTGAAGTTGTATTATTATTAATAAGTAGTTCAATGTGATTGTTGTGAACCATCCCAGTTTGGCCGTAAATTATTGTCTGAAGGTCAGATGGCCAAAAGCTAATTCCACTTTCAAATGCGCGATATCCCGGTTATGTCTTGTTATGCTTACAGTATTCACTTTCGGTTTTGTTTCAGTCACCAGTTCAGCTACAAAGTTAGCTTTGTCACTGACATTTGACAGATTGTCTCAAGCGTAGACAGCTGTCTACTCAAATGGTCCAACCAATAGATTGGACGAAATTCAGCACTGAACTCAGCTTACCCGATCATTTCGCAAAGTAAATAAACAAAATCGCTTTGTTCGCTCTAATCGATAACCCCATGACGAGGACTTTAAGGTTAAGTTGAGGTTACTGTCTTTACTGAATCAATTGGGCATAGTTGAAATCCCTATTAGAAGTTCAATGAAATGACCGTCAACCTAAACACCATTCAAACAAAGTTGTACTTGAGCGTTTGAGTTTGTTCGTTCGGTCATGCCTGTGGCAAGGTTACTCGTACTATTGTGGTGGATTATCAAGCGGGAGGTGAGAGTATTCCAACACTTGGCGGAATACCTCAACGCGGGGAGGTACGTCCAAAAGCCCACAGCGAGCAGATCGGGGACAACGTGGGCGACCGGATGAGTCATCGCTCGACTGGATCGGACCAACGGGCGAGGCATGGCAGGCAAAATAGGATGGACGACCAGATCGGGGGCGCGATTATTCCAACACTCAGAGGAATATCTCGACACGGTCGCGGAATACAGTCAAAGCCCACAGTGGATAGATGGCGGACAACACGAGCGACCGGACGAGCTATCGCTCAACAAGATCGGACTAACGGACGAGGAGTGGCAGGCGGAAAACCCCCCGGTAGAAGGCGCCGATCACACATAAACCGGGCAGAAGTGCACACGACGTGTGAGCGGAAACCGGGGCGTGTTGTGGACTGGAATGCTGACTCATAAACGCGAGCGCGTGCGTAGCGTGGTAACTAGCGTGTTGGACAATAAAGATTGTGCTTTATTGGACGCCTTCTCGCTACACTATGATTAACACGCTGGTCTCACAAGCACGAGGGTCAGAGTGCAAACTCCGATCCGGACAAGGATATGCACTACTGATGAGCTCTAATGAGAGCGAAACTCGAGTCTAGTGCTTCCTTTCGAAGTGGGCTAGCCGAAAGGACTTATCGGAATGCGAAGGCCGAGATCCATCACCGGTAGTGCTCAATTTGGAATAATCTGAATCTCCGAACTCATATTAAAGATTATTATATTGTCTTATCCTAAATTCACCCTCGATATGTCATTTAATGACCTTCCATATCATATCTGTGGGGTAGATAGAAGAGGTTCATGATGCCAACCCTGGTAGCTTTATTCATTCTCCATCATACAGTTCCTCTAACTCTTCATGACAAGACAAAATATTACATATGATGAAGATGAGTTGTCATTATCGGTTGACAATCGACTGAGGATTCACTACATCCACTGTTGACGTATCTGTGCAATGACTGATTTTCTTTGTCACAGTCTAACCGATTATACCTGAGTTAGTCCTTACGCAAGTTCTCGCTTTCACTGATGTCGACAGTTTCTGTGTTCTTTCCTCTTTCTGTGTTCTTCCAGCTTTATGTGAGCGGTTATGATGGAAATTTATTTCCGAACTCCATGTGAATTAATGTCTGTCAGCTTGATGCTGTTTGATTCGCTCAATATATCTGACGTTGGGGAATAAAGATGAAATATACATGTGAACGTTTTTTGTTGCTCTTTATTGTCTTCTGGTTCGTGGTCACTGATATTTAGCGAATTTTCTTTGACGTAATTAGTTTCCCAACCAAGTGATTTCTTCAAGTGATTATAAACATTTCCAAACTGTACTCGACTTTCAATTGCAGTTGTATGTTCCTTAACATCAGCATCAGGACTTTATCAGTCCATAATGCCACTCTTTCACCTAACTGCTCACAGAATTCGGTAAAATGACGACTATCATGAATAAAATGAGAGAGACCAGAATTTTTATACTCCTTAGTTCAAGTAGTAACAGTATCAGTATACGACAATCACCTGGGAAGCTTTTAGCCATTCATCTCCATCGTTGTAACCTGCCAGAACATGTTTCTAATGTGTTGAGGAATGCTTCATGTGAACTTTGTGAGAATTCATGGTTGTTATTTAGTCGAATAGAGAGGGTTAGCTTTCTGTGTAAACCTAGATAGAGGATCTGTATCTCACACACTAATTTGTCACTCATCTTGTAACGAATTCCCATGTGCTCAAGTTACTGGCTTTAACAAATCATTGAAAGAATGTTGACGTCTGTGATTTTGTGTAGCAATGGAAACAACGCAGTAACATAGTAACAAAGCTGTGCATCAACTCATGGTACTAGAATGACTGTTAGGAATTAACCCTAACATAGCATCAGAGTATCTGCCTAGTAGTCTATCGAACCTGTCATTCAATCGTTGTTCACTCATTTTATGTATGAAATTGCAGGCTTCCACGCATCCATATCACAACGAATTGGAATCATTCATCACTGTTACGTGACAGCATATGGACAGTCATGCGCTGTGTGACAGAGAATGCCCCTGTTTATTTGCTTTGAGGCTGCGTTAATGTATGTTCATGACACTCATTACTTTACATGGTTTTCTTATCAACGCATTCGCTAAGTCACTGTTGTTTTCATGTTTAAATTGAATCAAAGAGATCATTCTTTCGTTGAGTTATATCAGGGGCATACGAAAACCGTGATAAGATCAAAAACGTCTGACATGAGTTCCTTAAACTTGACCAGAGTATACTACACTGCATGGGCTTCAGTCTGTGTGATGTAACATGTGTATAAGAGACAGACTTAGCTCGGTTGTTTGTTTGCAAGGTGTAGGCGCCTTGATGTTGTATGTTTGAATATAGACGTAGCTATTTTTAGTAGTTAGGTCCACTTCCCCTCCCTCCTCTGTTTTCTTCTTTCTTCCTATATAAGTTTTTTTTTTTCTTCGTGGTTGTGTGGCAGTCAAGCATCAGTGTGAACCACTGATGTATTGCTGTCTATGATGATGATGTTGCTGTCTAATCGGACTCACTAAGTATGCAGACGCATGCGTCATTGCGAAATCACTATACAGCATGTTGTATCTTCTCAGCTAAACAGCTTAGGATTGCATTACGATCCCCCCAAATGGTTTCAGACTCGTCACATACGCTTATACTTTTAGTTGTCTACTAATCGAGTGCATTGTCACTGTGACAGTTTCTGAGAAGACCTAATGATCGTTGTCGTGTTTCGTCAGGTAAGTTCACGCAGAGGTTGTGCGTCAAAAATGGATGGGCGACACACTGGGTTTCGGGCTCCCACTTGCTTCGGATTCAAAGAGGTAGTTATCGAACGACCATCCACTGGTTGTGTTCAATAAACAACTTACTCGTACGATCAGTGGATACACTCACAACGTGTACCGAGTAGTCACCAGTGGTTGCCTGACATGCTCCACCAACCATTCTTATAGCCAGTCGGTATAGTCCGTTGATTGGTGCTTTATCTGAAATTACGATTGTTCTATTGAAACTACAGCGACTCCTCTTGACAGTACACTTCGTTTTCTTTAAGGTGATGTAGTGGAAAACCGTCCTTGAGCCTTCTAGATTCTGCTTAAATTGGTGTACACAGAATTAAATTGTTTAACTTAACTGAGTCCGTTTTTACTAATCACATCTTTACCAACTGCCTGAAGAAAGACAACAGGGATTGACATGATCATATGTAGTCTTCACTTAATCCAATCGATACCCTGTACCTCAAGGTCAGCAGGCGATTCAAAACTCGTATGAGTTCTGTAAGGAGTCTTCGGTTTTAATTTGGAACATTGAGTTCTCTTCATCCAATTACTCAACAAGGCAAAAAGATAAATGTTTGCGAGATGTTAACATCTCGTCTATGCTCGCCAGTCGCACAAAACCAGTGATCGTGTACAAAGAGGGTAGAGCAAAAAAAGAGTAGTAATTATAAGTAACTTATACGGCAATTATGCTGACTACTTCGGTAACTTTCGAACGTGGAAAAGTGGTCGATACTGTTGCCACAGCAACTTCAAGTTTCTATGACCTGGCAACATAACGAGAGATTTTGATGGATCAGTATTACATCAGGGACCTCATGAATAACACTAGGGGAAGATTGGGAACCACTGTTACAGACAAATACAGAGTTATCCGACAATGGTCCGACAATTTGTTTTTCTCGACAGCAGGACATTGTGGGTAAAAGTGTCTTCACCTATGTTCCATAAGGTATTTCAGTGAATGTAGCGTACAGATTGAAGCCTACAAATTGGTTCTCGATTTTGCAGCACTGCTAAAATAATTAGTGTTTAGTGGTTGTCTCTCAAGTTACATCAAGTGTTCATGAGCAGTTCTAAGTAACCTTTAATTTATCAACAGCAAGCATCATCTCATTTGTTTCACACAGGCCCAAAAAGTGGTACATTCATTCTATACAGCACAGTGGCACACGCTAGCAAACTGAAGGCGTTGACAGTCGAGCGTCCTGTCATCTGCTGACGGTCACTGAAGCCACTTACGTATGTTCACTGGCTCTGATAATATTTCCTTGCATTGAATGTTGTCTCTAGTCACGTGCGACGAGCACCTAAGACGTGGACGATTGCTCCCTCATCTGTCTCATGATTACTATGGGTGAGTGCAACGTTTGTCAAGGTCAGTGTACCATGCGACTAATCGATATTCGACGTAGAAGTATCTGCACAGAGACTGACACCAGGAAAGGCCCACTTTGTATGTACGCTGCATGGAATCGAATCCGCCCTTTTCGGGCGACTGCTTTCTAGCTGACGTCGAGGTTCAAGCTTCTAGCAAGTAATAGAACATATTACCGAACAACGCTAAGACAACATTCTGAACACTTGCAAGACAACTGGAAAACATTATCGTTGACAAACTTGAGGGCACTTACGAAAAAACCGGCAAACACATTTAGAAGCAACGTTGATTGTAGCAAACAAAACTCTGATAGTCCTGCTGATCTGAGCGTATATGGAGGTCAGCTAAACTGGACAATCGAAGCCGTGAAGCCACACAGAGTTCAGAAATGTCACATTTTGACCCAATTAAGGATTCTAGCGTGAACTGTTTGAGAAATCCTGCCTGGACAGTCAATCCTCTAAATAATTTGGCGGATACCATGTGACACAAGATTGGGTGGGTAAGTGAGTCTAAGTGTGATATATTTGAACTGCCGGTGTGGCTTCGTAGTTTAGTTGGTAGATGTCATGTAGAGTTTTGGCATGCTGTTTCTGTCGGTTTTTCGAATCTAACCTAAGCCCAGATCTTTCGCAGTTGGGCCTTTTCTAAACTATAAAATAAACCTTGCCACTTATCACTTATGTAAGTCTGAAAACAGATTCTGGGGTGTTGTTGTACGGCTATTTGTATCGCCGAGAGAGATTTTTTGGCCTCCAGTGAAGTGCATGTTAGTTGAACCGTTCCCTTTAACTTGGATATGAATATTCAAAATTTTTCTGCAACTGATCGTGTTGCTTCGGTCACCATAAACAAAAGATAGATCGAAGGCTGTTCACTTTCAAAGTCGATGTGGAGTACTTCACATTGTTCAAACGATACACTACGCTCAACCACTTTCGTGTCTCTTTCAATCCTTTTGGTTTACAAATCTCACAGTTACTTGATCATTGTCATGCACACACTTCAGTTCATTAAGACGACGCTTAAGACTAACTGCCAATTACTCACCAAGTTTGCAGTGCATCTGACAGCCGCTCACTTTCAGTCGACATTGGTTCACACGACTCACTGACGAACACACTGAACCTTTAGTGGTATGTATTCTACCATTGTTCATCTACGATTTAATCGTACACTATGAAGAACAACGACCTTAGTAGGCGATGAGCGTCGACAACCGGAAACACAATTGACTGTGCTGAATGGTCCAGAGGAGAAAAAGAACCAACCACCCTAGCCAGTGAAATATGGGTCGGCCTTCTGGCCACTGGCTCGTGTGTAAAGTGGTCTGTTCATTTTTGGGTCAGAAGACGTTTGCTAATGTGCACACGAACAAACAGTTTTTGAGGACGCAGGAGAGACGTCAGTGAGTGGTTGTTGTACTGTGTAAAGCAGTCTGCTTCGCTACGGCCAGCACGTCAAACGAACAAACAAACAAAACAAAACAGCCTATTTTTATTACTGTGCCTTGTCTGCATTTGACAGATGGTCACGGAGATCGATTTACCGAGTACTCATGTAGTCGTAACACATTGTAGATGCCAAGTAAACATCACTATACTATACTTACGACTGCAATTAACTAAATTAACATTCTCTATAAACGAACAACTACTGATACTTCTACCTATGTGCAACTTTTTTCACTCATTTTCGTTACCACCCTTCTACCATATCGGATTAAACACTGACATTGACTGATTACATGATTAGTCATCACAACGCCACTTATTAGTGTGAACTACACTGTCTGACCGCATGCGTTTCCGTTTACAGCGGAACGCAATAAACTCTTCCTATGGGCGAAACGTCTACATGCTGAACCGATGTCTAGACGATATCCAGCATTTCGGCAAACGTTTGAACAAATGTGTGAAAATGGATTCAGATGGCACAAGTGAGTGACTTTTTTCAACCTGACAGACAAAAGTGTGTTCACCCATCCCTTGTGTTGAATTCTGGGGCATGACAGTCAATTATTTCACCACAGTTTGTGCGAAACGACTGCTCAAACTTAGCAATTCGATCAAGCACACTGAATACTTCACGGGGTTTAAAGCTCGGATTATGATACTTAGGGACAGGTTGGTTAAATCGCAATTGCCAAATAAATCCTGCCAAACGTTTTGTATGAAATAGAACTTCTTTTTAACCAAGACGTTCTAAGCACTGGGTTAACGATTGAAATAAATAAGAGAGTTCCTTTGTCTTCTATTCTGATGCTCCGGAAATCTCAGAACTTCAGAACCACTGATCAAGTGGTTCTGTTTGCGTTTAATCGCTTTGATTCGGCCATGCCCAATGTGTGGTCACGGGACTAATACACAATGAGCTCACAATACACGATCATTTACCTCTATTAAACATTCACTTACGGTCAACTTATTGTCCAGACGAGAAAATGTCCTGCTACTTGGCTCTAACATGATCTGGTTCAGTAGAACTGTTAATCTGAGAAGTGAATTCGTCTAGCGATGTTTGCACTACAGTTCTTCATCAAGTTTCGACAAATGATTTCATATTCACTTAACTGTCGAAAGTTTTGCCACAAAACTTGTTGACGCTCCGCTGGTTATAGTGAATACAGTCTACCTTGAGGTATCAGGTTGTATTGGTTACTGCTACACGGGCACCAAAAGATAACTGTAATCATGTTTCATAATGCTCACACCTGAGCAGATGAAACAAGAGATGTTCCGTTTATTGTTAGGCCCATCAAGTAGAGATGGATTGAACGAGATTTGAATTTACAACTTTTTATGTTACCAATCGTAGATCCTAAGTGCAAAAACTATCGGTTCTGTCTGTTTGAGAAAGAGTATCACGGCATAGTCAACAATGCCACAAAGCTTGCTCAAGGCTAAAGAACTGCTATTAATTGTTATGACTGTGCGAAATTTTTATTTACAAAAAAATTATTAAAAACAGTACGATAGTACTGTCGTCAGAAAGATTACAGAATAGCAATTCTCACTGACATATGCCTATCCCATTTGGTATTGTAGGAACATGACATTTGCCTTATCCTAAGCAGAGCGAACGTTGGTTTACATGATGTTTTCATTTGGCTCTATCCGGACATCAAATCAATCGCCAGTTAACATTGGTTCAAATGTGTGGCAAATAGCTAAGCTTGACGTCATACTAGCTGGCGTGTGCAGCATCTGTTCAAGTTCCTACTGTAAACTGGGAAAAAGGCAATGCTAGAATGCAGTATTTTGTGACAAAACAATTGGAACGGTAAAGAACAGGTTACAGTTAAAATATTTACTAAGTGTCCAAAAACCGTGCAGCTGAGATGGCTAAACTTACTTGTTCAATGAACCCTTAGTGATTAGAATAACGCCGACCCACTTGCTATCTATATTAGTCCTTCAAACTCAGTTTCGCATCTACCGGTTATTGCATTTATTGAATCTCTAG
>LOND01028781.1:17799-27820 GCA_014220965.1 Paragonimus kellicotti | reverse complement strand
TTCAATTGCACTTCAGGATAGCCGTTCTAAATTGTTAACGGACGAAGGTCGAGCGGATATCCATTTGCCCACCACAGAGACTGGCTATCGAAGGTGATAGCGTGAAAAAACAGGTTGTTTGTGAGTGACCAAAGTAGAAATTATTCTCGATAAAGTCGCAGGGAACTAGGGATACGCAAATGTGTGAAGGGAATCATGGTAATCTTTCAATGAGTGAATTAGTCTTAATAATTTACTGATAAGGTTCAGTCCAACCCATCGACACTAAGACTAACACTTGATTTTTCTTATCACATATTCTAGTCATTCGTATATCAGATGCCGTAATATGACAGGCTTAAGTAGACAGGATAGTAGCTGTAACTGTATAGCGTAAGACAAACATGTCGAGTATACTTTTCGCGGAGCACTGAGATTATGAACAGAATAAACCCTATCACCAGAATTAAACGAACAAACGGATCATATATCAAGGGATGTCACATGCAAATTACTGGAAAATACATTAGCTCTATTCCTCTCAGAATACACCCAACAGAAGTGTACAAGAAAACAGTTTACCTTTGTTATACAATGTACCGTGTCGCCGATGAGTAGTAAGACACGAGTGATAAGCGTGGAAACTGAAAGGCAGTTCTCAACTTCAGGGAGACCTACAGTTGGAAACAATGACTGTAAACATACACACGAACTGTACTGGATTTATCAACAACTACCGACGAATGTGGATACAGGTCAGCCGTACACAGTAGTGTTTGTTTTCAGGGTAATGTAGCTCCACATATATTGTAAAGGATGTCTCTAGTTTAACAATTTCCAGGGGCAAACTATCTTTCACGACCGCAACATTTGAAACCCACATTTCCGTGTGGTTATTTGTCAACGGTAAAAAAAATTGACTGATCTCACATCTGCGAGACTATGAGTATTGACAACGCAACAAAAACACTGTCCACCACCCAGACCACATTCAAGCGCTCTAAGTTGATAATGTTTCGTTTTTTTTGCACTCGCGTAGATGCAGAATAATACATTGTGGGAAGGACGAATCGATAACTAGCTGACCGTATCGAGGACACTGTGTCAAAGTGATTAGACATACCGTAAGTTTGCGTTGAGGCTGACGAATGGAAGATACTCATTTGATGCGAAACAACCGATCCCAACAGGATAGCGTTTTGGATTATAACACTGTGATTTTTGAAGCATCCGGAAACTTATTCGCCGCTTTTTTCTAGTCTTGACAATCAAACAATACACTGTTCACAATGAACTTATCGTAATGCTGTATTCACATTGGTATCTGTTCCACGTGCTCTTCAACCTCACTAGTCCGTCAAAACAATGAATTCACAGATTGCGTGTTCATTTGTCTCACTCTACGTGATCAGCTGTGATCAGAATGTGCCAGTTGTTGCCACAGAGAAAATCATAAAACTTGCATCATCCGTATGTGCTGTTCAAACTCGCCGTGTTTTATTTCCACTAAATGATTTAGGGGACAAGTACCAAGACGTAGTCACGACAAAATGTTAACTAACAATCCAGTCTGTGATGCCAAATTAAAACAAAACAAATCCGTTCGCGCACAAGCTGATTAAATATATTGACTGGGCTAACGATTCTGTTGCATAGTTTAAATTACTAACGGTTTTCGTATCAATACAATTTTCATTAAAACCTCTGAATAGTAGATGTGGTTTTATTCAAAGAACGGGCAAAAATGAATGCGAAAATCGAATAAGTGTTGACCATCACATGATTTAAAATGTTGTATATAAAGTGCAAACGTATCAAGACATGCCCGTAACTGAGGTTCGACATTCTCGTGGATCCGAAGAGTAGAAAACACGAGCATGAACACAGTCGGAAGGGATATCAAACAATGGACTAGCCAAGACGCTGTTTTACGACATGCACGAGTGATACTAGGCGTTTCAAGATCACTTCGTCCAGATTAAGTGACCGCCATTCGTTAACAAGTCGTTGGACAAATGATAGTTTACTCGAAAATGCCGGGAAATATGTAAGCGTAGTTATCGATTAGATTTGTAAATGAAATACTTATAACGATCGGTGTGAACAGATAACGTCTGTTACTTGTCCTATGCTGATAGTTAACTAAGAGTGAGAGAATATTTCCACCATTCTGCCCCCCCCCACAATAATGACAATTGAGATGCTAGCCCATTTGACTCCTTCTCAATTAGAAACCTGTGGTCTACAAATAATGAACAGATTTTGATAAATGAATTGTAGAGAAGACAGTCACAAAGTAAGAATCTGCGTTCATTTCATAAACACATCAGTATATGCTTATAACATTTTAATCGTCTACTCTCTTAATACAAACAACATTGTAGTTTAATTTAACAACTCGGTTGAGTTGATAAACAAAATTTGTATCATGCGAACAGAAATTTTTCTATTGACATTGTTTGCGTTGAACATACACACGAAAAACTCATGTGAAGTAAGCAATGTATTTTTTTTTCTTCTATTATACAAAACCCTGTATGATCATAGCTAGAACTGGCCATTTGATGTTTAGTAAATCCAAGAGAGAGAGAGAAAAAAACATACAACAAAATTCCACCATGATCGACCGTCTGGGTTTAATGGAACTGTACAGAAAATGTTCGAAAACATAGAACAAACCAGAAACATAGAAAAAGGGAGCGGTTGGGAAGAGTAGGAAAATTTACTTAGATCACAAATAAAGAGAATACACATCCATTACATGTCTTCGTGTGTGTGTGTGTGTGTGCGTGCGTTCATGCTTCCATTACGTTTATATACCCACAGAGACAATACGTACACAATACATTAATAGCAAGAACAAGGATTGAATCGTTCTTGACAAAACAATTTCCGATATTGGTTTGGAGTCGATGACTCACAAAAAACACTGCGCCATTGAAAAATCAATTATATCGTATAGTTAAAGGCGCATAGAAAAGGTGCGAATGGTACGACAAGAGTGGAACTCTCAATAGTTATGAAGACGTTTACGTATAAATGTGTACATGCATATTGATAACTGACTGAATGTGTAAGCTTCTCTGAATATGTGTGGCACACTCCAGTCTGACTCGATATGGTTATTCAACAGCAGGGATAGAAATTATTTTTTTTTAAAAAAACGATCCCGTTATGAATGGAGTACAAATATATATGCGTGTGTATAGATTTATAAAACATTTGTGTTAAAATAGTTTGATTCCTAGCAGAGGTTTTGGACAGGGAAGCATCACATTGTGCCATATTTCCACTTACACTTCCACCTCCCTTACACAGTAAGTATGTTCGGGGGTTGTGTTTGTTAATATCACTTGAATGGAGGTGTTTATCGCAGAACAAACACATTACTGTCCCGTTTTAAGTGCAATCCGGACAACGGGGACTGATCTGAAAGTGAACGTCCAATGGTAACCAATCCGGTCTTGCCAGACAAAGTGGATGGTTCGCTGTTAGCCTTATGTTCACACGTGGCATGTGTGTAAATCGGATAGAACAATGGCAGGCGTGATTCGCGGCTTTTCAATATCGCTTCTCCTCGCAAGTTTAGATCGGTCTTGCGGTGTGTATGCGTGGTGTGTTTTGTGGTTTGAGAGTCAGGGAGATCCGGTGTCAGTGGTCGAACGGGGGCCTCAGCAGATCGACATGAAAATTCAGGAGCATACCGATCGTCAGGCGCTGATAAGGAATCGTCCTCACCATCCCCATCATCTGCTTTGCCAAGCAAGTCATGAGGGGACGGACTCAAAGAGGGGCAATTTTCATGATAAGACAGAGGTGAAGTCAAAACGGACCGGGATCGCTTTAATGTGGACCAAGGACTGACATCAGTGGAAGCTCGTTTTCTCAAACCCCACAAACTGTTCGAATGCTCCACTGGATCTGCTTTGACTGAGGTTTCTGCGAGAGTTTGAGATTTACCGTCAGAAAAGTTACGCTCTCCTATAATCGATGAGGCTAACTTTACATCGGTACTACCATCCAATTCTCTGTTTCCTGTGGTCATTGGCTGCACCTGACTCAAAGACGAATCTAGGCTATAGGTCGAACCACTGAAAAACCCGGATGTGGTTCCTGACACGGGAGTTATGGCGAAATTAGCTGATCCCTCACCGGGAGCAGGAGACGGTGAGGAGGAGCTGGACAATCCCCAGTTCAGTATAGACTTCGACTCTTCTTTTGAGTGACTCATACGGAGATCAGTGTGGGACTTTTCGGTTATTTCAAGCCTCTCATTGCTTTGAAACGAACTTTCCTCGTCTGAATCCATTGTTTCATCATCAGCGTTATCGACTGGGAAGGGAGAAGTTGCGGAATCTTTTAACGTTACACTCAGACACTCCTTGGAAATATCAGACTTCCATGAATTATTCTGGATTCCAGAAATCAGCTGATCTGAACTGTGGACAAACACAGGAGATGGTGAAGAAGTACGCTTCTGTATTATGAAGTCCGCACATTCTCCAACATTCTAAAATGAAATTTAAAAAATATCAGGTTAACAAGTTTCGTTGATTAGGTTACTTACAGATATGTTAAACGTTCGAATAAAAATTCATGCTCAGTGTGGCGAAATAGCACACGACGTAAAACTTTCACTACTATTCGGTGTAGACTGCCTTACAGCTGTTGGAACAAACGTACAGATGTACACGGTAGTTCTGATATTAAAAAAGACAGTATAGAATGAGTATGGTGAGAATCGATCCCCGTATTTAGCCTAAGAAATCCATGGTTAGAAGAGACCTAGTTATGAAAAATCTGACTTTCGATTGGATTCGAACTAGTGATAGAAACAGTATACCCAAATGAGGCAAGTGCTTTATCAGCTTCCAAGTCAATTAGTATACCAAACTACTTAGTATTAATACAACTTCTATGTTCAACAGCGCTACTGGTGGATTCCAGCCTGGAATGTTTGAGAAATCCTGCCGGGGCCATCGATCATTGGATAGTGGATTTCATGCGAGACACCAGAACGGATGGGTAACTGAGTCCAAATGTGAAATCTACGAGCTCCCGTCGCGGCTTCGTAGCTCAGTTGATAGAGCGCTTGCTGAGTTTGGGCATGCGGTTTTCGTGGCTTGTTCGAATCCAGACCAAGCTGAGATTTTGCACCATTGGGTCTCTTCTAAATTAACCAAACTGCCGAACTACTTGTTAGTAAATCCATGTTTATCCCGCGGATTGAAAAAAAAAACAAGTTATCATTTGATCGACATTGCTTATTCATGCATTCCTGCCACCCTGGGTCCCCAGTACAGTCGGATGAATGACAGACTGGCAAGCATCATCCAATGACAGAGCTTCACACACAGGAACAAAATAATGGGCATTAACATAAAGTTCGCGTATTTGGGGCGATCAATATATCCGTCATACACTATCTGCCCACTATGTTTGTGCGCTGATCTGTGGATGGATAATCGAAAACACATGCCTGGACTTTGCTTGATTCTGAAAGCCGTGAAAGACACTATTGCAATTTCACATTAAATTGAGGCCGCTTTCTATTCGCTGTAAAGGTTGTACATATAACGATTATTTCTGAAGAGAATATTCGTTGGTTTGTCTTGCAATAGTCACTTGGAACTGACGCTATTTTCTCGTAATTCTTAGTACAAAGAACCTATGACTTATATGAGGTGAACTTTTTTCTCTAGCAGTTGATAATCAACCACTTGACAGTCCCAAAGAAATTTTCTAGAGAGTAGTTTCTAGTGGATTAAAACCTCAAGACACAATAGGATTTCTTGCCAGAAATCTAAGCTGACTTTCAAGAATTTCCAAAAAAAAAACTATTGCTTACAATAGCTTTCAGTTAAGAAGCATTATTCGAAAAACGAACCGGTAGGCTTACATCTTCGCCTAGTTGCTCCACTGGGACCAAATCTGCAAACTGCCGTTCACTATTCGATGTCACGTATGTTGCCCCCTTCATCATGATTGGTTCGGGGATTACCGCAGGACCTGTATGCATTGCTGAACTGGTTTCGTTAAACATACGAGTTAATGGAACAGGAGACAGTTGTTTCATTTCATTGACCGTGTCACCGTGCGTTGACTCCTCGCCAGCTTCTGTTCCCATGGCAAGAGAGGATGGGGAAGAGCCTAGTGAATCGAATCCGCTCAGCTGTGTCGCAGACGGACTGATGGGACTTATGGTACCAGCATCTTCACTTCTGGATTCTTTCCCGCCATACTGGGCCAACCAATTCTTTTTCGGTTTAAAAGAATTCACAGGCACCGAAGTGGGCGTTATTGGAATAGGGTTATTGACAGGTGGCGTCAATGTTGGGCGCATACAACGATTATCTGAAAGCGTAGTTACGGGCGCAGCAAGTCGTGCATGGGAGGGGTCTTGCTTGGACTGGCCTGAAGACTTGATTCTAGGATTGTTGGTCTGATGATGGCACGGTTGTGTAGTGAATAGTTCATTGTGAAATGGTGGATGTTCTCGTCTGTAAGGCGGTGGTTGAGGTATGTGAGTCGAACTGGTAGAATTTTTGGAATCCGAAGAGCTGAAGGACGTAAAGGAATTTCGTTGAGAATGTGGTTCTGCTTGAATATGCGTGACTAATGCATTAGGCCCGAGCATTTTTTTGGATGACTGACTTCGAAACAGTCAATTGTTCTATTGAACTATGCATCATCGAGGTGGTTGTCAGTATGTTTGGTTGGCCTGATGTTCTTAACGCCAATGTGGTCATGGTCGAGGGAATCGTTTCGGCCGCCGTTTTCTTTAAAGCAGAAAAGCCTGGGAAGGCTGCTAAAGATTTTTCGAAATGCTCATCAACGGCTTTTTCTGCCTCGGATCGTTTGTTACAGAAAGTATTCGATGTTCCACTGGATTCTGGTCCAGTACAGAACACCGGCTTCAGATTGGCATGCTCCACTGACGTTCGTAATGAAGTGCTAAAGTTTTTGAGCTCAACCGCTTGAGAATCGGGCTGAAAATAACAATAAGCAGTTGTTTGATTAGTCGGAGGGATTCAGAACGGAGAAATACCCAATTTTATATTTAAAAAAATTGTGGGTAACACTACTCCAAATGTCCAAGTGAAATGAGTCTTAGTTTCTACAAACTATGCAATGGTTTCTATCAGAAATGTCAGATGAGCACATACAACCTAAAACCGTAGAGTTGACCATTAATCCAAGGTTAATTCAGAACAGCACTGTTAGGCCCTGACGGCTCGAAATCCAACGTCATCGATTGCTAAACACATCATGACAACAGGTCACCAAGTTGACCCATTAAACTCATTCAAGATATTGTTGCGCAATCGAAACCCGAAGTTATTAGCTTTTTGCGAAGCGATGCTCATCCGAACTTACCAGCCGACGTTATGTGCACAAAAGTGGTTGAGGCAACCTATCGGGTTGCCATGGTCGTGATTACATAATAATTGGTGTGCTTGTAGGTGTGTCTAGTCCCTGTTTGTCCTTATCTATATGATGTATATAACTGGCATGTTTTACGTTTGCGACTGATGAGAGTAAATGAAATGTTAACATATCGCAATATGTCTTCTTTCTGCTCTGATGAAGTGGTTAAAGGGAACTCAGTGTTTCAAAGAATAAATTTCGTCCGCTGCCTGACTAGTAGAGCAATGAAAATTTGCACTGCAGACACAATAGACCAGGAACTGGAGACAGTCGCCAACGTATTGCGGGAAAATGGCTACCCGGATCGTTTCATAACCCGGAACATGATTGTGTCTAAGCCACGGAGTCAAATTACCACGGTAGAAAAGAAAGGCTGTTTTCATCCGCCTCCCTTTTAAGAGTGATATTGCAACAGAGACACTAAACCGTCGACTTTATCAGACTCTCAGGTGCACATTTCCGGCGGCAACGCTACGTTGTTGGTTCACCACATCCTCCCTGCTCACTTGAGCTTGAAAGACAAACTCCCTGTCCTCGATCAATCCATGGTTGTATACTCATTTTCTTGCCGTTGTACGGCAGAATATGTAGGTCGCACGACGAGGCGTTTGTCAAAACGGATCAAAGAACACCATCCAGCGTGGCTCGGGACAGGTTCGATCAAATCCATCAACAGTGCAGTGGTTGCACATTTGGCAGATACTGATCACCGGGTTGACCCCACTCAGGCGTTCCGTGTTGTCTACAAAGTCCCGATAAACCACCCCAAACTGGTCAGACAACGGATGTTAGCTACTGCTGAATCGATCGCCATCGATTACGCAATCCGATTTTGTGTTCACACAAAAATTCGTACAAGCCCTGCAGTTGCCGTGGCCCAAAGGTCACACCATCAGTCTGCATGCCCATCCAAACTCCAACCGATAACTTTGTGACGTAATGGGGGGTGGAACTTCAAACCACCCATCATTAACACTGGTGATTTGCTCTCTGAGTCACTAGCCTATCGAGGCCTGCATAATTTGTAACGCTCTGTATGATCCAATGACATTCTACTAAACCTCTTTGTCTTGTGTACACACTGTTTTGATTTTGCTGAATCTATATAACTGTATTGATCTGATGATGAATTATCGAAAACAGTTGTTCGCACGTTTACTAGGGGTTCTGGGATTTGGATTATTTCGAACTGAGCATCACCCATACTTGATCACAGCGCTCGCATGCAGCTAAGGCTTTCTACGTGTGAAGGCTGCGACCAAGTATGGGTAGTGTTCAACTTGAGGTAATCTAGATCTCCAAACTTCTATTAATAGATTAAACCATGCCCACTTGGTTCAATGAAGACAGTAACTTCAACCTAACTGAGAAGTCCTGATCACGGGGTTATCGATTGGATAGAACAGAGTGATTCTGTTCATTCTCCTTTCGAAATGATCGGGCAAGCTGAACACTATTCATACAAGGTTGTGGTTGAGCGTTCGGATTTGATCATTCGGTCATGCCTATTGTGAGGTTACTGTCGTTGTGGTTAGCACGCCAGTCTCAGAAGCACGAGGCCCGGAGTGTAAATTCCAGCTCAGACAAGGATATGCACTACTGATGAGCTCTAATAAGAGCGAAACTCGAGTCTAGTGCTTCCTTTCGAAGTGGGCTAGCCGAAAGGCTTATCTGAATGCGAAGACTGCGATCAAGTGTGGGTGGTGTTTAATCTGAAATATTCAGATATCATTATAAAAAGGGGATCACTATCAAGGCCATATATGTATACAAGACCATATTACTAAGGCCAACCACTCTTGTGTTTTGACTTGGTTGACTCAAAAAGAGTAAACAGTGAATCAGATATCTACTGTGAAGTGGTGTACACGTCTGATTTTATAATAGTGCATCCCGATAACATGTGATGAAAACGGAATTATTAGATCAGAGATCCAGCCCAAAATGGAAACTACAACTGAAAAACGGGCTAATCTCACCACCGTCCCCTAAATGCAGCACCGGATTGGATCAGCAATTAACTGGTCACTTTCGTCTTCAATTATCACGTCTTACGTTCATTATTGTGTCAGTCCTTGTGCAAGTATCTTTAGTAACCACTGGTTAATGGATTTGTTGAATTTAGATGTGGTTCAATAGAATAAAATAAGGTTCAGGTTGCCATATAAGGACGCGTGGCTTGCTATGAACCGATTGTAATCTTCTCTTGACTGCGTGCGATAAGCCCTAGTTCGGCCTGCAATGGATCTATTCGGATCGTTATGCAACTCTCTTTAAGGAACGTCACGATCATGTGTATGCCAGTCATAGAACCAATTTCAGCAGATGTGGGATTCGACAACGTCAACTTTGTGAGGAAATCAAGGAAGTCCATGGCCTTTTAAGACAAAGAATGTGTGCGATGCAGTGAACGGATTCAGACTTACAATCTGCACAGTTCGGAGGAATCGGTTAACCACCCAAAAATTTATTCAGTATAAACATCGCAAGTTGAATGACAAACTGGGCAATTCATTTTCTGGAAAGCAACACTATTCTGATTATTTTTTCATTGTGTTAATGTTACTTAATTCACGTGTAAATGCTGGTCAGATATTTAGTGTACTTAAGCACC